>APFE030152685.1:120745-241633 GCA_000404065.3 Pinus taeda
TATTTTTCACCTTTTTTTTTGTTTTTTCAGAATATATTATTTCCTTTCCTCTTTTCTTTTTTTTTATATACCCTTCTTCTTTATTCTTTATTAATTTTTTTTTTTTAAATAATGGCCAAAGACCTAAAAATGGAGAATCTCCCAATAGATAGCGAAACGCTTCAATTATGACAGCAACAAGGTTGATAGCCAAAGGCCTAGTGATCAGCCAAACGTGGCTCTGATACCAAATGAAGCGAACAAAGTTCCTTCTATAAAATAATTACTCCAAAAGACTTGGAATATCAAGATATCCATTAAGGATATAAATATTATATTAAATATATGAATAAAAATAAGAAATGATAATCTACAATGAGAACAAGCAGCTTGCTTATATATCACGCAAGTGTCTCTTCATGAAGAGTCATGTCTTATTAGACATGTCTCTCATGGAAGAGTCATGTCTTTTAGACATGCCTCTTCAACCCATTACTACTTAACTAATAATTAATTATGATTATTATCATTTACATTATATTTATATTATTTATATATTTTATTCGTTACAAAGGCAAAGCAGAGACCCTAAAAAAGATGTTGGATCAAAGGATGATTTTAGTCACTGAAGGGCAGGATCAACTAAGATGGGGTAACAACAAAGAGGGCAACTTTAATATTAAGGAAGCAAAAGGTATTCTCCTAGGGCTGGAATCACAAGCTCCGGTCAGAATCTAACAGAAGCTATGGAGGAACAGAGGCTGGATGAAAATCAAGCTCTTTATGTGGCTGGTTCACCATAGGAAAATCTTACCCTAGGACAATATCAGAAAGAGGGGTACGCTGGGACCCTCCCGTTGCCAGCTCTGTAAGCACAAGAGGAGACAATGCATCTTCTCAATAGCTGCATTTTCACCTCAAAGATATGGGATTTTTTTGCTTCCATTTTCAATCAGTCTGATAGAGACAGAGACAGTATCACAAACACCATAAACAATTGAAGGGATAATTTTTCGGATTGTGAGGTTCTTAACTCTGCCTGGGCTCTCCTGCCAAGTTTCATAATATGGAATGTGTGGAAAGAAAGAAATAAGAGAATTTTCAAAGAAGAAAAGAACTCATCTCTCCGCCTGTTGGAGCAAATCTTGAAACAGCTAAAAGAGACAGTGGGCACAACAGTTAGGGATCTCCCCAAAAATCCTCCCTCAGAAACAGAGTTAAAAATACTCAGACAGTTGGACATGCAAGGGCTTACTCCTCAAGGTTTAGACAGGAAAATTATCTTAAAGGAACCGATTAAGGATTTCTGGACCCCCTCCCCTGAAGGCTTTTTGAAGTTTAACATCGATGGAGCTTCAAAAAATAACCCTGGAATGGTTGGCTTTGGAGGAGTCCTAAGGGATGAAACAGGAAACATCATCTCCCTCTTCCACTGTCATTTAGGTAAAGCTACCAACAACATGGCAGAACTAATGGCTTTGGAGCAATGCTTAGACTTTTTGAAACAGGACAACTGCCACAAGGTGATGATAGAAGCTGATTCAAAGTTAGTCATCAACGTAGCCAAGAAAATTAGTCATGGAACAAGACCGAAAAAAGTAACAAAACATTGGAGGTTAATAAGGGTGCTCCAAAAAATTCAAATCCATCTTCAGGAACTTCATACACTTAGATTCAATTATGTGCGTAGAAAGGCCAACAAATTGGCAGACATCCTAGCCAACCAAGGGGTCACCTGTAAGGACAGCAGGAATTCGATGAGATGGCTAGATATTCCGCAAAGCCAGCTAAAAGGACTTTGCCACACCCAGGCAGAAGAGGATAAAAGAGTGTATCAGAACATAACTAAGGAAGCCAGGACGCAATGAGCAGTTTTTTGCAGGATTCACAATTTTGGGCAGACAGGTCAACGGAGGATAGCACGACAGAGGAGGACTCTATAGCTTTGATCATCATATCGTTGAAATTCCCTGAAGGCGGGTGCGGGGTTTTCACTGAAAGGAGAAGGGATGAGAACAATAATCGTTCTGGCGGCAACACTTCCCATTCTTCTCAGGGCAGGGCAACTAAAGCACCTCTCGAGTGGTTTTGGTGCGATCGCACCGCTTTCAAGCCGAAGGCAGTTTCATATTTTGGGCTGCGATACCTTTCATCGCTCAACATGTGGATGAGGGAAGGGTCGGAAAACCACCCTCATCGCACATTAAACTTCAATGATTTTCGGGCGTGCGATGTTCAGCTCCGCCGTCTGATTATTTCTCGTCCGATCAACGCTCAGGAATGTGCGAGGGTTAGGTGGGGTCGGAGGGTTGACTTCTTGCTTCATTTTGAAGTGTTTTGTTTCTCCAACGTAGGTTTATTCAAGAATTTTGGTAGGCAGGGTTTCTAGAACAGTTTGAGAGTGGGTTGGCACAGGGTTTTGGCCCGTAATTTGTTTTATTCGGTAATTAAAAGTGAGTGGTGGAACTCTTAGACGTTAGAGAGTTTAGAGCCTTTAGAATATCTTACTATTGGTGGATTTATGTAAGTATTGCAAATTATGTTTGATTTAATGAAAAAGAAGGCACGACTCTTGCTTAAGCAAAAAAAAAAAGACATCATTCAATTATCAAATAATCATATTCCAAAGGGATTAGTTCCTCTCGAAAAATTGTTTGATCAAAATGACGTAACATTAAATTCACAACAGGAAGACATACAGGACTGTAATATTGGTACTAAAGAAAAAATAAGAAATGTTAAAATCTCAGCTAGTTTAACACAGGACATAAGAGAAAAATATGTCAATTTGTTTAAAGAATGCAAATATGAAATATGTATTTGCATGGCCATACGAAGAATTGAAAACTTATGACACAGCTATTATTGAGCACAAAATTTCTTTGAAACCAGGAGCTAAGCCATTTCAAAAAAAAATTAAGGATTAATCCAGTTCTATTGCATATTATTGAGAAAGAAGTAAGAAAGTTGTTGGATGCAAAAATAATTGTTCCTTTAAGATATTCTGAATGGATAGCTAACTTGGTACCTATTAGAAAGAAGAATGGTGAAATAAGACTGTGTTAATTTCAGAAACCTAAACAAAATTGTCATTGAAAGATAATTATCTATTATCAAAAATGGATCATTTACTTCAAAGAGTAACAGGTTCTGACAGGATTTCAATGTTGAACGGTTTTTTTGGATACAACCAGATTTTAGTCAGTCAAGAAGACAAAGAAAAGACAACATTCACAACTCCATGTACCTCTCTCTCTCTCTCTCTCTCTCTCTCTCTCTATATATATATATATATATACACCTCCCTAATTAGGAAGGAGTGTTGAAGAATGTAACTAGTGTCGGTCTTCATAATTGTATTTGAGTCATGATGTAATGTATTTATCAAAAAAAAAAATTATTATTAAAGAAATTGACTTATGCTTGGGTCAATTGTTTTTAGGTCAATGTCTACATTGAAGACTTCTAGGTTTTATGTCAAGTGTCCTTGTCCATGTCATAATGTAAAAGACACTTGTTGGGCTTTATTTGTCAAGAAATAAATTTATTTTATTGTAAACAGTAAAATAGGTCAATTAGGCTTCCTCCACCAAGTCGGCCTCAACAAGGGAATTCAACCTCAAAAAATCACTATATAATTGAGCAACTCGACTCATTTGGAAGCATATCTATCATGAGTTCGAATTGCAGTAGTTGGAAGAAGAAAAAGTGTGAAGTTTAAGAAGGAAGCTGGAATCGATGTTTTTGGGTCTATCTCTCTCTCTCTCTCTCTCTCTCACATGTGCAACGAAATTCTGAAGTTGCATCGACGCTGTGAAGCTGCATCAAGGTTGAATTTGTGAAGTTGCATCAAGGTCGAAACTGTGAAGTTGCATCAAGATCAAAGTTGTTAAGTTGCATAGGTCGAAGATGTGAAGCTGCTAGGCTGAAGCTACTGAAGTTGCTAGATAGAAATTGCGGTCCTAAAGCTAGGTCAAGGTTCTGACGCTGGGGGTCGAAATTTTTGGTTGAAGTTGCATTTGAGAAGCTGGCACTTGGTAACTTTGGAAGAGATCATCTATCAAAAGGAAGAGCTGACTTGGTGGAGGAGGAAGCTCTTTTGGTCTAGGGTCTTGGTTTATCTTAATTTGAATCTACTGAAGGAAGAGTTTTGACTTGGATTTCCCCTATAAAGGGGTTTTAGCCCTGGCTGAGTACCTACATCTGATGTCCTTGATCTTCACGTTTTTACTTTGATGATTGCTTAATAAGAAGAATATAAAGAAGTTAATAAGAACATAAGAATATCACAAGTAATTATCAATATAAGAAAATCTTTCTTCCTTTCTGATTTTCTAACAAAAAGGTGTGCCTCAGGAAACTCGCTTGATCACAGAAGAATGTGCTTAGGGAAATCTTGCACTGGCACGTCAGAAACCTCGCTCTTACGCCTCAAAAAAGATACTACGAAGTTTGTCCTTGATAGAGGGGAATTGCCTCTATTTATAGTTGTTCGTTCATGCACAGGGGCACATCTCTTGGGCATGGCAACTTGATCCTTGGAGGGCCGACTTGGTCAACTTGGAGACAAAAACATACTTTTTAAAAATTCAAATTTTTCTTTTCTTTTCAATGTCCAAATGGGACATGACAAAAACATTTTTTCTTAAATAAATTCTTTTTACTCTTTACAAAATCATAATGATGTATTATGAAGACCGAACCTAGTTACAATTTCAACACAAGTGTCCAAGCTTGCTTTTAATGATATAGCATTAAATTACCCCTTAATGATGAGTCAGCTTCTTGCTCATTAGGGTTTGGACATGCAATGGTTCCTTATTTTGTTATGGAGCATCAAGTGCTCAGGAACCGAGTGATAGCTAATGAGAGGGGTAGAGATCATGCTAGGACTTTTCCCACGCGCTAATTAATGTCCCAGCCATTGCTTACATTTTAATTTTTCTTTGGTTGTATCCATCTTATGCTTTTACTTTTCTTTTAGCTACATCAACCTCCATGGCAAAGATTCCAACCCTGACTCAAGGATTAGGATATGTGGATGCCAATTCCAGTGAACCAATGACAACAAACCCGAAGGATGGATACAAAATCAAGGGAACGTTGATGAGTGGTAAATATGGGAAGGTTATGGATATGCTACTTCAATCTAAGTTTCCCAAGTAATGCCCCTCCTAAAACCCTAGGCCTCAAAGGAGGTCCCACGAGACTAGGGTCAAAAGCTAACCCCCCCGCTAAGGTGAGAGAACAGGTTTCCAATCAAGATCGGTGTATCATCCAGCTTACCCCTTATATCATGTTAGAATGCCCAAAACATTAAGTAAAAGCACATGATTGAAAAATGGTTAAAGTACCTGCCGAGTTGTGACCCACCTACCTTCAAGAGGAATGTTGGATGGTGAGAGGTGTCTGACTGGTGCAAATGACAGGTTAATGTGGCATATCATCACATATATTGAGCAATGTAGGGCTGTTGGCTGGCTGGCTGGCTGTCCAAAGGAGAAAAAATTTATCCTATGAGGTTAACCACTTTTTGGTGGACCATAGTGCTCAAGGTAAATGCCAATAACAAACATGTATACCTAACCCTGAGGGTGGCTTTGAACTTGTGACCTCCTTGGCCAATATGGCTTCAGCGTGGCAAATCAAACCACTTGAATTAATCAATGTTTTAATCTTTCATGAGTTAATAAAGAAAAACACAGATGATTTTCTGAGTGCTGCAGTTTCTCATTAGTTGCTGTTAGTACTATTCAGTTAGTTTTTATGTTTTCAGATCTAGAATACAGTAGTAGTCTTGTGAGCTCCTTAAGTTTTTCCACTAGGGTTAATGGTTTCCAGGTCTGTTTACCATGGACTGAAATTTGGTGTTAGGCATGCGTAATCCCCTCACCACAAGTTTCCAATATGATTGACGATCACCAATCACCCTAGAGTCTACGGAAGTTGAAATACACGCTAACCAATCTATTTTTCTATAAATGTGCAGGTTTATGAAGTGATTGTAAGATGTCAGGCAGACCAATCTATTGCAGTAAAAGTGAAAAAGCCAAACCATAGTAATGCTTTTCTATGTACCACATGTAAAATCCAATTTGATGTGGGATATTTTTAAAATCGGTCGCAAGCCTCAAGGATACCAAACCCTTTGATATGACAATGAATACTCACAAGCTCAAGTAAATAAATTGATCATCGGGAATGGTAATGGCATATATCTCATACACAAGAAGATGAGGGTGTCTATGGCACCAGAATTTTTAAGCATTATATCTATACAAGAAGAAAGGACGAGTCAACAACAAAACTAAAATTAGATATAAAATGTATCGTCAAAGGAAGAAAGTTTAGGTACTCCGGCAATTGAAGCAAGAGGTAATCAAACTATTATTTTCATAAAGTTTACTCACAAGGTTTTTTATTAAAAACTATACAGCCAAATCTCAAGTAATTCACAAAAAGCTTTGAATGTAAATACCCAACCAAATATATTTTATTATGATAGTGCACCGATTTTCTCTGCCTACATTAGAGTAAGCAATTGTCAAGCAATGGTCAAGCAAATGACTTAAAATGGAATTTGTTTTCACATATATGTTTCTAAAAGAATATGAAAAGAATTTATTTCTACATGTATAAAAAGCTGAAGAACTCAAATTAAAAATCTGGTTGATTAGTCAATAAATGATAAAAGAGCAAGATGAAATATGAGAGTTCATACTTAGGGTACTTAATAGGCATCACAACTGCCTCTTTCAAAAGTCGTTTTGCATTCTCTAGACCCTTAATGTCATTCCACTGCACATCAGGACTCCCTCGAAGAATATCCCTATCAAAACAGTACAAAGACAAAACAGTGAATCAACTAAATAAGTTGATCATCTACTTTGGTAATGGGAGAAATCTTCATATAGTAGACTATATCTATCCCTTGCAAAGATCTTTGGAGAAAATAATTGCCTACAATCGATAGTAACGTGAACAATAAAATAATTCTAAAGTTCTAACATTACCGACTGATACTTTCTGCCAAGTTACGCATTTCAACGGACTCAAAGGTTGGAAACACTCCTTTCTGCCTGAAATAGACTATATCTCCAAGATCAGTAAGTGACTTTCTTCATGTATTTAATCAAGCACAATATATATACAGATTAAATAATATGACAACTATCCCCTTGCATTCTTCCTTGACAAACTACAAAGAAGCAAATTATGACAATGGAAAGCTAGCTAGTTAATCGGTCAAAAATTACAAGTGGATTTGCTATGAAAGAAGGGCCCTGGCATATTTTTGGAACAAATGCATAGTAATGGGCCAACTCAGAGATAAAAGACTCAATCACATCAACTATTTTAGAAATCTATTTTTTGGCCATTCTTATTATTAGGACTATTTGTGTTTTAGGCATTGCCTATTTGTAGCCATCTATTTTCATTTTAGCCATTATTGTTGTTAGTAAATTTCAATTTTTAGACATGGGCTAGTTTTAGACATCCTTATCTAAGGAAGGTTGTTTTCGTCAAGAAGCATCGAAAGGAAGTTATTTTTATTTTCTATGTGAGAAACTTATTTTTGTCAAGTGGCATGTGAAGAAAGTTAATTTTGATCAAGTAGTCTATACTAGGTTAGGTCTTTATTTAAGAGAGGATCTACACTTATCTTTAGTTTCCAATTTCAATTTTCGTCATAGACTTGTGGTAAAACAAGACATAGAAGTTTGAACATATTGACACCACAAAATAACAATAAACAAGGTGCATTTGAAGGAGGAAGTGTCATTGGGAAAAAAAAACAAAAAGTGAGTTAGAGATCCATGCGCCACCTATTGTATCTTAACTTTCCAGCCTTGTCATAGATTCACGGGAAAACAGGGTATAAAAGTTTGAACATATTAGCACCATAAAATAACAACAAACAAGGCAACCACTCACCCCCTATGGTAAGTGCCTTTGTCCTTGTTGGCCACACCTTGTCAACAAGTCCAAGGAAGCAGAATGCAAAGACATGAAGAAATTTTTTCACAATTCAAAGTCATCATCCAGCACAGTTTTATCAATGTAAACCCAATTTTTGCGAGTTATATTGTAAATGATAGTAGTATGACCGTTTAATTACATAAAAACCCTTAGATAAGCCTCTGATGTTGGCAACGGGTTTCATCCTAGGAAGTTTTTTGACCTTGCCGAATTATGTGTGTTTCTAAACACAGATAATAGGCAGAGTTTTTCTTCCGTCTTAAACCCCAAAGCTAGGATGGAATCTCTTGACAAGGTCTTAGATGAGTCCTAGTGTTATATTGAGTCTTTGTAAAAGTATTTGGAAATAATTTGAACACATTTGGATAAATCAATTTATTACAAATGCACTTGGTCTATACTAGATCATATTCTGACACGGAATTGGGTAAATTATTGAGAGACTAAGTCTAAATGTGTTTTCCCCTTCTAAGGATTGATATTGTAACTCTTTGATGTAAAAAAATATTTTAGTATATGGTCCCTCATATTTGGAAACCATGGCTAAAATATTTAAAGATGGAAAAAATCATTAATCCCCTCTAGTGTCAATTAATTAATTTTTCTGGCAAAAATAAATTAAATCCTAAGCCGGAAAACTAACTAATTTTGAGTCAAAAAATAATTATAGAGAAATTAATCTCTCCAAGTGGAAAATAATCAAAAATTCGTGAGCCAAAGGAAAGTCAAAATTTAGAGGTCCTCCACCAAGGGAAAAATGGATATTTTAAGAAAATTTGAGCCCTTGGACCTTGGTGGTTAAGTCAAAGTCAATTTTTTGAGGAAATTAATCTAAAATATTAATTTTTGGATTAATTAAAAGTGAGTTTTAAGAAAAATTCGAATTTTTCCTCGAAATTAAAAATTCGACATTGGAAATTAAAAAACCATCAAGTTATTTTCAACGGTCGAGATTATTTTGACGGAGATCAAACCAACTAGTCGTTACTTTCCACTTGGAGGGGTTTCTCTATAGAAAGAAGTCATTTTGCTTCTATTGGATATCTTTGGATGATGTAAATTCTCAAATGCTAGTATTGAACAGCTACTCTGCTGGGAACATTTTGTATCATAACAGAAAGACTTTGGGGTTCAGTTCATGGTGTTTTTCTTCCGCTGATCTGTGGTATGTGTTAGTTACGTGTGATCCTATTTTGAGTGAAATATTGATTAATAATTGTTATTTCATTTGTCGATGATAAGAACATTATGTTGATATATTCACTATATGATCTAACAATTTTCTTGATAATATAATAGAGATTTACAGGTATGCTAGCCCTTGGGCTCCAAGTTCACAGACTATGGGGAAAAGCTTACTATGTTTGGGCTCTAAAATTTTTCCATCGTATTTAATTTTGTAGAAGGGGTTGGCCAATATCTATTTTTTCGAAAATATACTCGTCCATTGTTATTTATCCAAAATTATTTCTCTAAAAATTTTAAAATTTGTAAATATTGTACATTTGTAAATAATTTGTAAATTTTTTCTAACCCGTTTGTTTTGCAGCACTTGGGGTTTTATTATTTTTTGGGTTTATTTTTTGTATATATATTTGAGGTTTTGGCATTTTTTTATTCATTTGTGCAAGTGGAATTCAAGTTGATCAAGAGCTTTTCGCTGGGGTTTTGAGGCAGATTTAGGCCTAGGAAGGCAAGATCTAGCCTCCATTCACCCTCCAAGCCCAACGTCCAACATTTTTTGCAGCAAATTTGTGGATAAAATTTTCTTTGCAGGGTTTGAAACTTTTTTCAAGGCCTTGGGTCTAGCCATCCTTCATTTCCAACCTAGTCGTGAGGCCTAGTGACCTCCTAGGCTCCTCAGCCCCCTCTTTTCTCCTGGTCGCAACCCTTTTAGGGCTAGCTGAGGCCTCTAAAGGCCTTCAAACCCCTCTAGAGGAGTCATCCAGCCCTTTTAGGGCCGCATCCCTCCTCCTTTGTCGTGGCCTCCAGAAGTTCGTCCTCCCTCTAGGGCCTTGTTGCATCCCCCAAGGGACTTTAACCCTAGCCGCTAGCCCTTCTAGGGCTTGTTTTCCCCTTGAGTCAACCTCTAAAAGCTTGTTTTCCCTTCTCGTGGCCTCATCTTGTCCTTTTCCCTTGGTCTCTGCCCTTATTTTGCTCTTTTAGCCCCTCATTTGTCATTTCTAGCCCTAGTCTTGGGGTTTTCTAGCCTTCTAGCCCTTGCGCTAGCCTTGCATTCAGTCGCCTCTGATTTTGATATTGTTTTAGTGGGCTAACCTTATGGTTTTACAACATTTATTTGAGCTAATTTTGTGTTTGCAGGTGGACAAGCCCATTGGAGGTCAAACTAGCTCTCAACTAGGCCTCTAGACCTCTTGGTTTGTCTCTCTTCCCTTCATCATTATCTCTGTTTTGCTACAGTCGTTTTATGCAGTCATATAACTCCAATAAATTCATCAAAATTGGCTAAAAATTATCTACTAATCACTAAACTTGATTAGTTAACCATTGAGCCTCTTTGGTATTTATAATTTGGCACCTTGTTGGACTGAATCACTAATTTTCTGAACTATTTCAAGTCTGCTATATGTTTTTCTGAGGTCTGATCTGAGCATAAAATGTCTGATCTATAGTTTTCAAGCACTCTTATAATCAATTGGATATCATTGGAAGTTGAATGCATTGATTTTCTAGCTTATCTGTAGCATCTAGCATCATCTCTTGACTGCTGATATAAAATTGCAGACCTCTGAAAACAAGGTTGCAGCAGTGATAAATTGCATATAAGTCTCTAAAATTGGTTAATCAATTTTTATAATTCATCAATCATTCGTGGTTGAAGTGATTTGGGCTTAATTTTGGTCATTGGCATCTAGTTTCACTCTTGCATTTACACACATAAGTGCTCTAATTTGATTGGTAATTTTAATGAAGTTTGCTCTGAGTGATATTGTAGATTATAGCTCTAAATTTCTCATTGCCATTGGGTAAGTAGACTCATTGTTGAATTGGATATCTCTTGTGGATGCTATCTTGAATCATAATTGTGATAAGTCATCTACATTGTCTCTCTCATATAATTGGCATATTGATGATTGGTTAATTATAATCTTGAAGTTTAAGAAGCTTTGATCTTGTATTGTTTATCTCTTGAGCCAATTGTCTATTGATATTACCGGCAACATTTTCTAGCATTGTTAAGCTCAAGCACTTTCTCTTTTGGTTGAGATTGTCTATTTCATTGTTCATAATTGAAAGACCATTGTAATTGAATACTTAAGTAATTAAGTGATCTCACCTTAAGAGTGCTCATCCATCTCTTGCACTTGCATACTAGGATTAGTATTTTGCATTAATTGATTTACTTCCAAGCTTAAGCTTGGTCAATAGAGAATAGGACCATCTTTCTCATCTAGCTTGAGGAGCCTAGCACCCTTTAGTGGTTAACATGGTGACCTTGTGTAATATTCCAAATTGAAAATTTACAGCAAATAACAGAAACATGTACAAGGAACAACAGCCATAAACAGACACTGCACATGCATATCAAATGACCAAGAAAATAAAGCAGAACAGTTGAGCCATTTTATTAATATCGAGAATGATGAGTGCAAAGAGTAAAGAAAATGGAACCTAGCCTTGCTACTGCAAGCTATGCAAAACCCAGGTGAGACAACTTTGATCTCGAGGAAATATTGGCTCAAACTGGAACTGCACACTACTCAAGAAATTATTGTTGTATCCAGGTGAAACAACTCTGATATGGAGGAAATATTGGCCCAAATTGGTACTGCACACTACTCAATAAATTATTGTTGTACCCAGGTGAGACAACTCTGATTTGGAGGAAATATTGGCCCAAACTGGTACTGCACACTACTCAATAAATTATTGTTGTACCCAAGTGAGACAACTCTGATCTGGAGGAAATATTGGCCCAAACTAGTACTGCACACTACTCAAGAAATTATTGTTATTGCTGCTAGAATGGAACTAAAGATTCTGCTCTAAAGAATGTCTGGATCACTCTGAAATTGCAGCCATGGGCTCCACTCCTCATACACAAAAATACCCAGAAAGGGTTTGGCTCAACTCCAAGTCAAAACTAAACCCACAAAGTGATGCAAATTTACCAAGGAATCAACAATACGCCCTCCTATAAGAATGAGGATTTTGGGCCCAAATATCACTCGGAAAATTCTGTAAAATTAGTCGAAGGTTCCTCTCAATAAATCCACAAACACCCAGAAAGGGTTTGGGCTGAATCCACTGACCCCCAACAAGTGTGAATTGCCCAAGTTAGCCAGAAAACAACCCATAGTTTTGATACTACTGAATTATGACCAAATCTACCACGGGAAATTTCTCCCAACTCCGGTTAAATCCTCCACTAAGAAATACCTCCTATCTCCAGCCCTTATCTCTCCTGACTCCACTTCTTTAAACCCCTGCGCAACACTTGGTCAAATAACTTTCGCACCCTTGCCAAAAGATAGAAAAATCGACCCAGGTAATAGCCTCCAATCCAGCCTAGCGAATCGTTGTCCAAACTTTGGTCTAAAGAAGAAAACAAATCACAAAAGCTCGAAGCCTTTAACCCATGTGTGCTCCCACAATATTCTCCACAAAAAAAAACTTTGCGCTTAATAAATTTGCATTACGGAGTAAACTCCTGCAATGATGTCCAATGGAAACTCTGAATTGAGCTCCCTAAATTGCCTCATTAGGGAGACACTCGAAGTTCTTTGAAATGAGGGTGGAATTTCAACTCAGAAAATTCCTTGTGTTGAACACAAGTTGTCTTGGCTAAGCAACTCAAGAGAACTAGTGTTAAATTTTCAAATAATCAAAAGATACCAAATGGTGGCATCCAAGCTCTATTTATAATTGCTAGCCCTCTCCCTTGGTGGTCCCCACCTTCCACTAATAAAATATTTACTTTGTCGTCATTCTTTTCCACTTTTCTCGCACAAAATAATATTTTCTCCTTTTTATTTAATATAACCAAAAATTGGCAAAACTCCTTACTGAATTTTGCACTCACAAAAAATGGGAACATTACAGCCCTCCTCGCCAAAAATTGCTCGTCATCAAGCAATATCCTGCTACTCCAAAAGCTGGCCTAACCAATGCCAGGGTGCCAAATGTGCCATTGAACCACTCCTTGTTGTTGAACATCCTGCCATACTAGTGATGCTCCCCATTTTAACAGTGAATCACTAGAACCCAATGGAAGATCTGAATGATCTCCCCTTGTAGAAACTAACTCACCCCTGAGGGTAGTTGAACTGGCAAATCCTTTTATACCCAGATCCCATGCTAGTCTTAGAAGGGTACCACCATGTTGATGTTGCACCACTTTGACTATGACAAACTACCCATCATACTCAAACTATATCCTCCCCTCCTGAAACCGGATGGTGAAATATTTGTGAAGGACAAGATTATCCTGCCCAGGCATCTCCATGATGTCAATGTCTACCCATCCACTATCAATCACAATCCTAAGCAGCAACAGAATAAATCTACCTTGCCATATAATGGAGGTCTCAGCGATCTCCCATGTGTCACACTAAACTAGATCACCCTCTCCCATGATCTTGCTCATCATAGAATGGAGTGTCCTATCAATCAACTGGATCCCCAGATACCATAGCCATACTAGAGATACACAACTTCCAAACCTCCTTGCTTGCGGTTGTGACCTACTGCTAGCTGTTGAGACCCCTTTGTGCCTCATCACTGACCCCTATATGTATCTAATAGATTGACCCCGAGTATTAAGAATTTGTCCCATGCATGCCAATCTACTTTGTTCCTGCCAGACCACACAGTGAAATTTGTTATCCCAACTCGTGATGATAAACCCAGACACTACTTGGAGACTAGACACCCTCATGTAAACGAAGTCTACCATCCACTGTCCCTCCTGCACATGAAACGCCTCAGAATACTTCGCCGAAAGTGTATCATGCAACTCCCTCGCGATCACCTCCCCAAGTATGAGCCCAGGGGTGGAATATATGCTACCTTGGCAGTAGACCACACCATCCCTAAGCCTGTATCCATCATTTTGTGCACCCAACAAATGCCTCAACTAGAGAGTCTCCCTCTTGCCCATGACATAATGTGTCTCATCCAACTATCTAGGGTAAGCCTCCCATGTCTTGTTACATGTACTGAGAGCATTAAGGGGTAGCAACCCCACCCTCTGCAACTATAAGCCATACTGGAGAGTGATAGGCATGTAAGTCCCCAAGGGTATGACAAAGAGTCTGCATGGACACTGAAAGGTAATTCCATGGATGCCCCTCTCTTTGTCCTGGTACTGCTGATAACTCCATCGACGACCTATCTCTTTTTAACAGGACGTCCCAAGATGCTCATCGGCGTCCCCATCAATCTGGGTTGAGCTGTATCCAATGGTACGCCTAATGTCCCCCTCCATAAGTCTCCTGCGAGGCAATGCTTCAAGAGCCCATTGTGTCGTACCATAGGTCACTGCATACCACCAGGTATCCCTATACTCCTCAGTAGACCACTGTACACTGCAGCCTATCCCTCTACACCACTGGATACCCCTGCCTCTTTTTGTATCACTTTGTACTATCTGGGGTCCCATATGCCCCAATGCATCCGTCACTCCACTAGCAAACTCAATGTGCTGCAAGTCGCTCCTCCCATTCCATGGTGCAAACCCGCACACTACAACCCGCCATGCATCTACGTGCTCACCTACAAACCACTGCTCAACGTTGCATGCTCCTAAACGCCACTAGATGCCATGATCTAAAGCTGAGACAATACGCATTAGCCCGCACCCTACCATTATCGCCACCTCCATAGTCGCATCGGCGTACCCTCTGATGCACGGACCTCACCTCCAAATCCTCCCTGAGAGACACGAGAGGTTAATCCCTGTTGAAATATGTAACTAGGTTTCGTCTTCATAATGACATGTGGTAATCATGATTTTATGTAATTGATGTAAAGAAGAAAAATAAAATTATTTTCTAATGTTTGAGTCATGGGTTTCATGATCAAGGAATTTTATTTTATAGGTGAAGCTCCAATTGTGAGTTATTAGGTTTGGTCATCAAGTCATAAAGTCTATTGAGTCAATGTCAAGTATTGTAGACCCATTTGGGCATGTTGTGAAAATTTTTGAATCTAACAAATCAGAAAACCTACTGCAGTAAACTGATTTGCATTACCTACTTGTGTTCTTCATTTTAACAAGTTATTTACATAATTACTCAAAAAATATTAATGCAAATACATTCCAACCAATATCAATACATAGATCAAGTACTGAAAAAATAAATGAGACAACCACACAAAGGACAAACTTATTTTTGGACTAAACGTCCTTGGAAAAACCCAGTGTGGGAAAATCGGTGCAGCAGATATGAGTGTTTTATTATTATGCAGATTTTTGAATACAACTTGGGTGTCAAATCTGGCTCACCCAACAAAGAATAAACCCAGCAGAAGTACCTCTATCCGGAGACAAATATTTTGGTGGATCCAACAACTGGATGAACAAACCCCACAAGTCACTGTGTTGTCCCCAATGGTGTGCAACGAGGGTTGCTCCCAACTCTACGTTGGGACTGTGTCACCTCCTCTAGGCGCTGCGTCACCCTCCTGGAGCTGCGTTGTCTCTCCCTGGTGCTGCGCTGCCTCTCTGTTATGTATTCTCGGCCTTAGACGAAAGTCCCGCTACCGAACTGCCCCTCTCTGCACTAGAAGCTTACTCCGAAATTCTCAGCAAACCACGCCACCGAATTTCGATCTAGCTCAAGTGTTGCTCTCCTTAACTTCTTTGGATCATTGCACATTGTGGAGACACATTTTTTCTTGATTACTAGTATTTTTCTCTAGTGCAATGTTGAATAGAGCAACCCCCTTGGACGAATTGGTGATGTGGATTTTGCACTCTTTTCTTGGATAGATTATGGTGGAGCTTGGGTGAATGCATGATAAACTAGGTAAATGCACTTCTTTTGTCTTGGTTATTGTTTATGAATTATAGTGGTTGAATATTAAACAAGTATGCATAGTATTTTTATTATCGCTATCACTTTTAGACAAAACCTTTCTTCCAAGTCTTTGAGGAAGGAGATAGTGGGCTCCTTTCCTTGTCTAATCCTTGAAGATTGATTGCCTTGATTTAAATGCCTTGATTTAAACCCTAGAGATAGTGAGTGTACTTACCCTGGTTCTTTAAATCTTGATCTACTCCATTTCCTCTAAATGTGTTGATTCTTGACTACCGTAGGTTGAGAAAGGCACTAGTCCTCTCTCTCTCGTGGCAATCACATATACTTCAAAAATCATTTTTTTAATTGTTTTAGGTTAAATTAGGGTTTAATTACAGCAAAATCTTCTATTCTCAGCATTTATTAGCTTGGATGTTATTGTCCTGTGGTTAGAATTTGCTTTGAAATATATTTGGATACATCAACCACCATTTAAAGTGGATTTTTCAGCCAAGTTTTTGGGCTAACGTCTAGGGTTTTAATGCTGTTATATGCTCTTTTAACCACACACAAAAAATTGTTGTAATTAACTCCCTTATTTACTATTATTATATCCTTTTATTTTACATTTTATTATCGTAGTTTCTGGGTCTAGTTTTGCTGCTGTTATAAATTAGTTTATGACTGCAATTTCTGATTTTTCATGCTAGTTTACTTCAGCCAAGTGTAATTCCTTGATTGTGTGTTTTTGGGGACCTTCACTGAGCCTATATTAGTTAAGCTAAGCCTCTAGAGCAACCATAAGACCCTTTGAACTCAAATATGGAAATTACCTTTAGATTCCACCTCAAGCCCTAATTGTATAATCTTATATCTTCGTGGTAATAATTGTAGAATCATTAGGGGGCTCTTAGCATACCTTATCCGGGTTATTTAATCCCTAAGATCTACATGGAAGCCTCCCCTATGTTGGATCATGATTCATGTCCGTCAATAAAACGAGAGGAGAAATTGATAAGGTGACAGTGATAACTCTCCCATTGTTACTCATTGTCTTAATTACCTAGTGAGGCTTAGTGCAAGATTTTGCTGTAGCAAGCATCACAACCATTGTAACCCTCTGTTGTCAACTCCCTCTCATAGGTAGTTGCCTTCTCCATTCACTGGACAGAAAAGTAATGAAGCTTGTAGATGGTGGAATGTTGCAATGTTCACATAGGGCTCATTTGTCCAATCAGTTCCAGAAAAGCACTGGTTTCCAACATTATTTTACAGCCACTACTGTAAAAGTTTTCCAATGAATACTGGAGATAACCTTATCCAATTTCGGCCTTGGTCATTTTCCAATTAACACTTAAAAAGTGAAAGTCGATAACAACACAAAACATCCAAATAAAAGTAGAAAAAACATTATCAAAACAAAACATCCAAATAAAATGTAGGCAAACCATTGCATATAACAACTCACATTTTCATGCAATCACCATATTTATGATAAAAACAGATGCCACTATCCCACTAATGCTGGAAAAATAAATCTCGGACAACAGTGGTAAATTGATTTACTATGTCGAAGCATCATAAAAATCATAAATGCTCAAAGGAAGAGCAGGAAAAGAAAATATAGATCCCTTATAATGTGACCTTCTGGAAGAACTTTGTGCAAGGTCCTCTTTATTCCAAATTCTTATTTAACTTGAAAATGACAGAATTGAGAGAATATAAAAAGGAAAAGAAAAAGAAAAAAAGAAAAGCAGCGGGGATAGAAACAAAATAACAACGACAAAGTCTCTCACGGTTTTTCTGTCAATCTCCCTGCAGCGCCACCAGCAAACTCTGTTCCACTATTTTCCTGAAAACAATACGGCATAATTTGCTTCATAAGCCTATAGCATAAATTCGAGAATCAATCTACAATTTTCTCTCATCTGTTTTGAGCTTGCTAAAGTTACACCTATATTATTATTTTGTGTATGTTTTTTCTGCGCTTATAGAAAAAGAAATTGCGAGCGAGCTTCACATACTAGAGAAGCCAACGATCTACTCGAGATTCTCTAAATTTTCCTTTTTTAACTCTAATCAAAATGACAGTGACTACGGAATTACAGAGTTCGCTGACCTACCTGGCGTAAAAATTGTTCATAGACGGCCAAACCCGCGGAGCTTCTTGTATTGTTGCCATTTCCATTGGCTACCGCGCTCGTACGTTCATCAAAACGCTCGTGAACTTTTTGCACTGGAACATGCCCGTTAGTGCCCACGTTTTCACGTTTTACTCCGAATTTCGCATCATACACTTCCTCAAAATCCTGCATAAGATAAAAAGATGCAACAAAGAAAAAGGCTGTAACAGGAATCCACGAGAACCGATCCTGAGATACTTTAATTTAGATTTCATCAGATGCCTTTAATTTATTGGAAGACTGGTGCTGATATTGGAATTTAATGTGATCCGGAGATAATGCAATCGCTAAAAGAAAGCAAAAGAAATGAAGAATACCTCGAATTTCCATCTGGTAATGGCTGGCTCGTCCGTCATAGCTATGGGAAATGGTGAGGGAACCACGTGTTATGGTGAAGACGAGCTCCCTCGCCGATTCGAACTCGGGCCACCGGGCTAAAGTCCAGCCCAGTTCAGTGTGCACGTAAATTTTAAGGAGAAAGAGTGACAGCTAGCACCTGTGAAGAAAAATAATTTAAATATTATTTTCTTTTACAAAAGGTTTTCTACATGTTAGAATGTGGATTTTATAATTTAAAGAATTCAAATATTATTTTCTTTTATAGAATATTTTCCGATTTTATAATTTAAAGAATTCAAATATTATTTTCTTTTATAAAATATTTTCCCATTTTATAATTTGGTATTGACTTCTTTATACCAGTTTATTCGGTTATGGATTTGATTTCGCAAATTATTTTCGCTTTGTTATAAAATATTATTTTGTTATAGATTTTGTGTACAAAGATGGTTTCCGTATTCCCCAATCCGGATGCAAAATAGTTGGAGCCTTGTTTGGGTTTGATGCAAAATAGTTGGAGCATTGTTTGGGTTTGATTGATATAATAGAGTATTTATTGATTTAAGATTTGATTGATATGATAGAGTATTTATTGATTTAGGATGGTGGGTGGTATTTTTAATGTTTATTCACTATGATAACATGAAGTGTCATAGATCATGGTAGATCTATGACGTTGGTAACCCTCGTCGTTTCATAGATCATGGTAGATCTACGACGTTGGTAACCCTCGGCACCTATAGATGGTGGGAGAGGAGGTGGAGTTAAGACTATATGTCCGACGTACAAATTTGGGTCCTCAGCGTCTTAGGGAGCTTAAGTTTGATTTTTACAGGTTCGTGGTACCGAAAACGTGAGAGGTATACCCAGTTGCTACGTATCTTTGTTTGAGGTTGGCGTATAAAGTCTGGTATGTTATAATGTTATCTTTGTATCCTAGGTTGGGGGATGCTATTCGTGATAAGCCTCACGTCTGGAGGGGAAAGGAAACACGGGTTAAATTAGTAGTTTCTGTGACTAGCAATATTGGCCTTCTCAACTATGTAATGTCAGTTTTATCTTTTTTGGCAACATCTTTTCTCGCATAGGCATGTTATTGGTTTCTGGTTTTTTCTCATGATGTTTTCTCTGCATGTTGATAATTGGGTTCCCCGTTTTAAGTTTGAATTGTTTGGGCAAGCCCTATGGAGAGTAAGGGTTCTGGTAAATGATCAGGGCCAAGTCTATGGACTCAAGGCTCACAGGTGCATGGGGAACAACATTTTTATTTTGGTCGTAACTCCCACTCTCGAAGGGTTACTGTTTATGTATACTTGTTGGCTTGGGTGGTGGAATTCTGAAGGGACGCAGTGTCGTCCGGCGTTTCATTTGTTTTTCTAGTCAGACTTTAAGTTAATGTTTGTCTTTCAGGTTGTTCTCTATATAAATCATATTTCAGGTCCGCCTACGTTGTCTCCACTTTCGGCCTCTGTATAGTGGGCTAGTTTACGAGCACGGGAAGGTGGGAGAAGGGTGAAGAAAGGGGGTCTAGCCTTGGTAGATATGGTGAAGTCTCAAACTCGCAGTGGAGCCTCAGGCCGAGGCGGAAGGGGCCGCAAACACCAAGAAGGCAAAGGTAAAGAAGTTGGTTCATCTTTCGATCAGAGTGCGCAGTAGAGGGGTCAGAAATGAACTTTGAGATTCTTTAGGCCACGGTTTAGGCATACTGCGAAGGGACCCCGACGCAAGTGAAACAATTTATCGCGACCTAGGAGGCAAAGTTGAATTTGAAAGTTGAGTTTGAACCCCCAGCCAAAGATTGGGGGGAGCTAATCATGGACCCCAGGTACACTCACAATCGTCTCACACTGTTTAGACAGTCTGTCCATCTCTATTGGTTAATGAAATGCATATTGGCCAAAGCAACGGCTGCAACCACCAACAAAGCAGCGTAAAGGGAGCTTGAGTCGAGCCTCCGAGACATTCAAAAAAATCTCCAGCTCATCCAACTTAAGTTGTAGAATCAGAATGCTCGCCTAGGCTGCATTGAGCAACATATCCCATGTCTACCATAATCTAAATTGGCAGGATCATGTGCTAAAGATCCTGCACCAGTGGAATCGTCAGAGGAATAGTTGGTCGATGTTATGCCTGTTAGTTTTGGCCTAATTTTGGTTGTATATGTCGGGTAGCATTTTTGTTTTCAATGTTATGCTTACTAATGGTTTCCAGACTATCAACCTTATAAGGCTTGGTTAAATAGACTCAAACTATATATGTTTTGGATTGCTTATAATGTGATTCGGTGGCCAACAAACCTGGTTTCCCACTGGACAGGTTGAAGCCCCCAAACGACTTATATATTCGTAACTTGTCTATTTATAGATGAATGAATGAAATGTATTGTTAAGCTTACAAAAAAAAAGATTGTTTCCATATGAAAATCAATCATGATCAAGTAACATCCAACGTTGTATTGTGACAAAGATTATCTCAAAATGAAAATGAACCATGGTCAACCATGTTTATTTTGGGGTTTATAATATTTATCTTAGGGTTTATATACCATGGGTTTATAATATTAATCCCTTGGGTTTAATATTACTCCCTTGGGTTTATAATCCCATGAAATTTTAGTATTAACCCATTGGGTTTGTAATATCAATCCATTCAGTTTATAATATCAATCCCTTGGGTTTTGTAATCTAAGGGTTCATATACCTAGGGTATAATATTATTCATAGGGTTTATAATATTAATCTTAGGGTTTAATATCAATCCATTGGGTTTATAATCATGGCCAATGTTGGGGCCTTCGTTTAATTTTGACAGATTTTGACCAGTTTTGATTGACCGAAGAGCGGGAAAGAGACAAATGGCAGCAACGGTTGGGTGGCGGAATGAACAGTTGGAGAGGAGTGGTGGCAAGGTGGCAATAGAAAGCAAAGGTAGCCGAGGAGGTGGGAAGGCACAGAAGCAGCCAAGGGAGAAAACAGTCAAGCGAGAACTGGCGGTCCAGGCAGCCGAGAAGGACATAAAAGGGGAAGACCAGAGAGGAAAAAGGTTGTTGTTGAACCTGCTAGCAGAAGAAGTAGTCGGTTGCAAGCGAAGGGATACACGGTCACAGAGGCTGAATGATAGAGCGTTGGGATCCGAGGGACTTGGTTGCGGAACTGATCTGAACCCGAGCGACTGAGATGGGTACTTTATGTAATGCTTATGGCGAATGCCAAATCATAATGTAATATTTTATGTTAAGTTTAATATAAGATAGAGCCGATGTTGGTTGTGACTTCTGATGTATTTCGCCTTGTGCTTAGTGGGTCTATTAAAATTTTGAATAGTCTATTAGTTGCATATGGATAGTAATTCATAGATTGGTTCAAGGATGTTGTTATCTATGTGTTATCTATAATGGATATATGTGTATGATTCAAGGATGTTGTTATCTTTGTTTCCTGTATAATGGATATGTGTGTGTTTGATCGACTGTGCTCAATTGATACTCCTTCGACCCCATGTTGAACCCTTCTCCCTTTTGGTTGCAATGCACCTCGTGTGAGACTCCTTGCCCTTCGGGGTAAGGTGAAAATGTCGGTGTTGTCCTAGACTACAATGGACCATTGTTGGCCTCCTGTGCCCAAACCCAGGGTCTTTCCCCTGATGACTCTTTCGAGCCAACAAATGGTTCCATTGCCGGGACCCGAAGTTGAGAGAACTGGTTTAGAATATGGTGTCAAGGGTATTTAAAAGAGAAACCAAAGACTGGTGGAATCATAAAGTAGATCAATTTGTGGCAGAGAAAGCTACCCGCAGGGATCAACCGATCAGTAAGGTAAGTGAGGGGATTTTATACGTTGATGGCGTCAATAACCAGTATGAAATTTTTTGTAGCAAGTTCCCCGAGGACCTATACAATTGGTTGAGAGAGCTGAAGAGGCAGAGTCAGTAAGGTGGATCAGTGACAATTCACCATAGTTGGACTCCATTCAATATTGCATTCCTACAACAGCTGGATAACAATCGGACGAGAGCAGTTGATTTCTAGGTGAAGACTATGGTGGAAGGGTACATGGTCGAGTCTGTTGCGAAGTGCTACCAGTCTTTCTCAAAGGCAGAAGTTGTGTTCGGCTCTGGGTTGCTCTGGGCTGAGGGGGGAATTGATAAGAGAAGTTCCGATGTGGATTAAGATGTTTATTGTAGAGGAAGGACTATTATATTTACCCACTGCCAAGATGGAGGTGTAAAACCCCAGTACCGGGGGAAGGAATTAGAGGGGGAAATGTTGCCTACAGAGGGATAGGGATGCTACGAGGGGATGGATGCAGAAGGATTAAAAAGAGCTAGGGATGTTATAGCACAGAGGAGGGCGCTGCTAGCGGACAAGTGGCAGGAAAGAACGGCTCAGGCTCTAGGGAAGAGAAGGAGAGGCCCCGCCAAATAGGAGTGGTGATGGGAAAACCCCAAGTTGAAGAGGAGGAAGAAGATGGTGCTAGGCAACTCGAGTGCGGGAGAGAGGGATTTCAGAGCCAAGAAAATGAAGAAGGACGTTTCTTGTAGGTTGCGGAACTAGGATCACAATAGGAAAGTGAAGGAGGACCTTCTCAGAAGGTTGCGAAGTAAAATCGCAACATGGAACGAATAGGGGACCTTCCTTGTAGGTTGCGGAAGTAGAATCACGAGATCAGAAACCATATTGGCATGAGGAAAGAGATGACGATAATGTGGGCGATGGGATGAGGAGGTTGTTCGATGAGGAAGAAGCATCCATCAAAATCCAGCAGCCCTAACCTCGAAACATAAGTGGCATTTTCCCCAACCTTCCCTTGCTATCTTATCACAAACTGGAGGAATTTATCATTATCTTAGCCAAGGCAGCACGATATATAGTGCGCGGGAGAAATACAGGGCCGATCTTAATATTGGAAGTAATACAAGAACTGGCCATAGCAGTAACTTGGGACTACAGGGATCCCAACAGCCGGGAAGCAAAGGTTTTGTGTTGTTAGCCCATACTCAGAGCAATATGGCGGGGTCGTTTACTAGATACTCGAAATTTGCAGGAAGGGGAAACGAGGATGTGGAGCAGCACTCGTACCTCTACAAAGCCATCTGGAGGGCTTGTCAGACTCTGAATAATGTCCGGGCAATGGAATTCTAGACCATGCTAAGAGAATGAGCTCTGCGTTGGTTCATAAAGTGGGTAGAGCATAACCAAAATCCCACAATAGATGATATTAAGAGGGGATTTGTGCAGGAATTCAAGGTGTTGCAAACAAACTAGCAAGGGTTATTAAAGTTGTGGGAAATTAAGTATAGGGAGGGTGAGATAGCTTGGGAGCTCATGCAAAGGTTTAAGGATGTCATCGTTAATTTGAGTTACACCCTGGACCCAAACCACCAACGGGGCTGGTTTATCAAGGCACTCTTGCCTTTGACCAGAACACCACTGACACAACAAAAGATAGGAACCCTGCAGGATGCATTGGAGCAAGCATCCCGAATAGAAGCAATGGCGAGATACCCCCATGAATACTGAGGAGGCACAAGTCTGCAAGATCCAGCAATCATAGGCCTGCAAAGCCAGATCGTGAACTTGACCGAGAAGTTGAGGGATCTCCAACCCGTATGACTAGCCAGGCCCAATGTTTGGTGCACCCATTGCCTGGTGGAAGGCATGTTGCAACGGAATGCGCACAGTTGTGGGGAGTTAATCACCTGGGGGGTTGGCATGGTCGTCAAGGGCTCCTCTCACCGCAAGGATTGCGGCAGTCGGAGCGCAAGGACCCTTCCCAGGAAGAAATAACCAGGAATTTTGTGAGATCTGTAGGGCATATGGACACCTGTCGCAGATGTTCCCAATTCTACAAAAGTACTCTAATGTCCCCAATAACAACTATTGTGAGTTCTCCGCATCGAAAACTCATCACACTGATCAGTGTCAAGCGTTGGACACTCTAGTAGAAAGACTGGACAGATCCACGTTCAGGGTCAATGAAGCGAATCGAGGGAGGCGAGGATGAAATGGACGCAGAGGAAGAACAAGAGGAAGAAGGCCCTTAAGGTGTTACCACTGCAACCAAGAAGGACATGTCGCAAGAGAATGCCCACTCCTTAGGAGACCCTGGTGTTCACAGTGCAAAGTTAACACCCCATGCGATGGAGAACTGCCCAGAGCTCATTGCAAAGTGGGAAGAGAGAACCCGATAGCAGGGGGCCAACTTGGTGAATGCTGAGCCTCGGACCGACGATGGCTTCCCTGCGACCAATATCAATATAGTCACCCGAGGAGGGAAGAAGACAGGGGAGGACCGCTATGCCAAAGAGTCCCCCTTGATCGTTAAAGCGACGTCACCACAAAGGGCATATTAGCCCGAACGCCAAAGACAGTATTATCAGGAAGCAACCAAATTGTTTGAGGGAATGACCGAAGATAGGGACACCCAAATATCGCAAGTCCATGTGCCCGATCACACCCAGCTGATTGGGGAGGGATTTAAATTGTTCTTGAAAATTGTTGAGGATGAGGCCATGCTGAAGGAATTGCGAAAAAGCTTAAAGGTCGCAGTATCCATGGAGGAAGGGGGAACGAGACAACCATGTGCAACCTTGCCAGAGAAAGCCTCCAGGAGAGTGAAGCGGAATAAGAAAAGGAGTGGAAAGGAGTTTCAAATCAATGTGCAAGTGGCAGGGTTCCAGATAAGGGACACCATGCTAGATTTAGGGTCGGATGTAAACATTCTACCTAAGAAGACTTGGGAGGCAATGGGGAAGCCGCAGCTAAAGTACTTGCCAATTCAATTAAGAATGGCGAATCAGTATTGCATATTGCCCATCGGCAGATTGGAAAATGTAGAGGTGGATGTAGCAGGGGTGAAAACGCACACCGAGTTCGAAGTAATTGACATTATGGGGATAAAGACCTGTATCCAGCACTCTTGGGGATTGACTGGGCATATGAAAACTATGTTTTCATAGATTTGAAGAAGGAGTTGATGATTTCTAAAGCATATGGGCTCAGGGTGATCCAGCCGTTAGACCCCTACCAAGGATCTAGGTTTACAGAGTCGGCAGATGACAGGGATGAACCAGGGGTATTAGACCAACTATATACGCTCACAGCACAGAAAAGGGAGGACTACATAAATCCTATGGTCGGAGGATTTGTTAGCTGGAGAAGCATTCAAAGCTTGGAAACTTGTTCAGACGCTGCATGGGATGCATGGTAGCAGGGTGGATACGAACTGACAACTCGACGATGTGCAGTGATAAGTCGAGTAAACTGGGGAGACATGGGAATGAACGACTACCCAAAGTACTATGGCCTTGAGCCGGTAGATCATTTTTTAAACAGAGTGGACCAGGACATACCAGAAGACCAAAGGATTCCCTTTCTAGACATCGTGCTTATGGCAACACTAGGAAGATGGTGGAAGGCGCACTGCAAAGTATTAAATGTTGGAAATACTGAGAGAGGGGGGTGAATCAATATTTATTTTCAATTGTTATTTTTATCAGTTAAATCGTTTATATTTAGAACACAGAAATGAATAACATGAATAAATGCTTTTATTAATATAATATTTGCAATGAATCAAGTACAATGTATATAGGGCTTCAACCAGTTTCCAAGCACCAACTTGGACTTTTTGTGAGGCTCCAACCTCCAGAGCACCAACCTTGTCTTGTCAAGGCACCAACCTTGGATTTAGGAGCACCAACTCCCAGACACCAATCCTTCCAATTTTTAGGCACCAACCCCAAGGGCTCCAACCCTCTGTTATATATTGTCTGGATATGTTTGGTAGTAATTCTCTACTCCCAACCCTGCTGAACCTACAACTTACTTATGTCTTACCGCTTCTTCCACGTCTGCCAAAACTTCGGCTTCCTCTATTTCTCGCAGTTCGCCCGTTGTGAACTTTCCTTGTTCTCTGTTATAGATGCCTTATATACCTGACCTTTGGCTTCCTTTTTCACTCACTTGATCTTCGGCTTCCTCTGTGCTTGCTTGACCTTTTGGCTTCTCAACCTTTGACTTCTCGATCTTTGGTTCCCTTTGTCTCTTCGAGTTCACTAATACTCAAAATTCACGTTCATTTGGAACAGAGGTTGACTTATGATGTCACATAATAAACTTATATCAGAGAGGCCCTTTCATCCATAGACTTAATTATTCATGGAAATCGCATCACAAGAGAGGTTATACCCATATTGGAGATCCCATGTGCCACGTCATTCCTTTAATCGCAATCGAAATTTTCAGAGGTTTTCACATAACATAGTGATTCTGTCAATAGAGCGGATGTGTTACGATCTTAAGCAGTTGTTAATAAACCTGTCGGATCCACAACCTTATTGCAATCGACGGTTTTCCATTGTTACATCTCTTTAAGACTTGCGATATGCGACGGATGCGATATTTCTTTAGAGTTGTTACCATACACTGATCGGGTCCGCAGTACATATCGCAATCAGTGGATTTTAATGTGGCAAGGCTTTAAAGAGGCTTGTGATGCGGCAGATGTGATGTCATATTAAGGGTTGTTACTATAACCTGTTCAAGTCCGCATGTCCGCATGTATTATCGCAATCGTAGTTTTAGTGTGACATTCCTTTAAGCCTGGTGATGTGAAGGTTCCAATACACGCGGATGCGATATTACAATAGGGCAGTTTATAATGGAGCGATCGGGTCTGCACCTTATATCGCAATCGGGGGATTCAATGTGACAATCCTTCATATTTTGCGTTGCGATATTAATTTAAGATGTATTATAATGGTGCAGTGGGTCCACAATGTTATCTCAATCGACGATTTGCGGGACTTTGACTAGCACATGGATTAAAAACTGGCCTTAACCCTTGTAGTTGACTGTGATCTAAGGGTTGACTTATGAGATCGACAACTAAGATTGAGTGCGGGACTTTAGCCACAAGTGCAGGACTTGAGTCCGTACTTTCCTACCCCTGCTCTTTCGATATGTTAACTGCTCTGATACTCTACAATACTCCTCCGATATGTTAACTCCTCTGATATTTCTCCAGTATTTCATGCGATATTATTGTTAACTCCTCTGTTAACACTATTTATGTACCTCTGACGACATGTTCCTCTTTGCTTCTCGTGGTGACCTCTTCCGATAGCTCTTCTTTGACTGCTCCTGTTCTTGACTTCCAATGGCTTCCAATGTCTTTCCAATGGCTTCCCTGATGGCTTTGCTCCTTGGCTTCTTGCTCCTGTTTCTTCACGGATCTGCTCTACTTCTCCTTGGCTTCATATCATCATTCAGTATATTGACATCAATGACAATCTAGATCAACAATCTCCCCCTTTGTTATTGATGACAATATTCTTCTTCTCCCCCCCTTTGACATCAATGGCAAAGGAGTGCACAAGGACTCTCCTTGTCGAACTGCTCCCCCTGTCATGCAACATCTTTATGAATCAACTTAATGTGATGATAAAGAAATAACCCCCATCTTTTGACGAAGATTTTCAAATGCTTCTCGAGAAATAGGTTTTGTGAAAATATAAGCTATCTACTCCTTAGTATTGATATATTCCAAGATGATGTTTTGTTCAACTACTTGTTCACGAAGGGAATGATACTTTATTGGTATATGTTTGGTCTTTGAGTGCATCACTAGATTTTTGTTGAGGTTGATAGCACTTGTGTTATCACAATAGATGGTGATTGGTTGATTTGTACCGATGTTGACATCTTTCAGAGCTTCCTTCATCCATAATATTTGAGTACAACAATCTGTGGCAGTTATATGCTCGGCTTCAGCTGTAGATAGTGATATGGATGTTTGTTTTTTGTTGATCCAAGATACTAAACAGTCTCCCAGGAAGAATGCCTTTCCACTAGTACTTTTTCGATCATCGACACTTCCAGCCCAATCAACATTGGTGTATGCAGTCACAATAAGAGTTAAGCTCTTAGGGTACCAAAGACCGAAATCAGGAATTCCTTTCAAGTATCTGAGAATTCTTTTTATAGCTAACAAATGGGATTGTTTAGGAGCTAATTGAAATCTTCCCACCATTCCTACTGCTTGCATAATGTCGGGTCTTGTAGCAGTTAAGTATAGAAGGGCTCCAATTGTTGACCTATAATGAGTTGCATCTACTGGAGGAAAGTCATCATCTTTGCTTAATTTGCAATCTGTGGTCATAGGTGTGCTCATGGGTGCACAATCTTCCATTCCATATCTTTTAAGCATGTCTTTAAGATATTTGGCTTGAGATAGGAACATGCCTGTCATGGTTTGAGATACTTGTAGTCCAAAGAAGTAAGATAACTCTCCTATCATCGACATCTCGAACTCTTTTGGCATATTTTGAGCAAACTCATGGCTCATCTCATCATTATTACTAGCAACAATCAAATCATCAACATAGACAAGTGTGACTAGTAACTTATCCTCATCTGTCTTTATGTAGAGATCACTTCCTACCGCCCCTTTCTTGAAGCCTTATTGTTGTAGATAGTGATCCAATCTTGCGTACCAAGCTCTAGGAGCTTGTTTCAACCCATATAATTCCTTTTTCAACTTACAAACAAAGTCCTTTCCTTCTGCTAGATTAAACCCTTCTGGTTGCTCCATGTAGACTTCTTACTTGAGTTCCCCATTCAGAAACGCTGATTTTATGTCCATTTGATAGATTTTATATCCTTTTGAGCAAGAAAATACCAAGAACATCCTTATAGCTTCCACACGAGCTACTGGTGCAAAGGTTTCTTCAAAGTCAATTCCTTCAATTTGTGAATAACCTTTACAAACAAGCCTTGCCTTATTTCTGATGATTTGTCCATCTTCATTCATTTTGTTTTTGAACATCCACTTGGTTCCAATTATATTTTTATCCTTTGGATGAGGTACTAGCTCCCATGTCTCATTCTTCTCGATTTGAGACATTTCTTCCTCCATGGCTTTTACCAAATGAGGATCCTTGCTTGAGTAAATGTTTATGGTTTTGTCATGGATAGAAGAGAAACATCATTTTTCTTTGGTGTACTTGTCATCCTTCTTCCCGTTTGCATCCCTTCATCTATATTGCCAATAATCTGCTCTTTTGGGTGATGTTTTTGGAGAAACTTTATCTTAGAAGAGGTTTGAGATGGTTCTTTTTCCTTGTGTTTTTCTTGATCTTTTTCTTCTTTTTCAGGTTCTTCTTCAATAAGAGGGTCAACTTCATGTTCTTCAATTTCCTTTTCTAGAAGGTCTTCATCAATCTTTACATCAATGCTTTCCACTATTTTCCGTAGTCGAATATTGTAGCACTTGTAGGCTTTGCTCCTTGTAGAATATCCAAGGAATATCCCTTCGTCAACCCGAGAATCAAATTTTCCTGGTGAGCCATCATTGATTTTTATGAAGCACTTGCTTCCAAAAATCTTGAAGTATTTTACTGAAGCAAGTCTTCCTTTCCATAATTCATAACGAGTCTTCTCATTATTTGGTCTTAGTTCAGTTCGATTCAAGGTATATGTAGAAATTCCAACTGTAGATTAAACTAATTTTGCAATGTACTAAAGCAAAATACTTAATCTACTTCTACCATCAAACTAGCGGAAGCTTAATCGAATTCAGTAAGATCAAGAGAACACATATAACTGAGAATGAGAAATCAATCACACATCACACAGAAGAAATAACTTGGGGAAAGCCTCAGCCTAAAACCCCAATCTCTGTATTATCATACAAGTGGAAATCTTGTTCAAGTTACAAAAAGAATGAGCTCTCAAGCTATCCTTCTCTCTCTGCAATCAAACAATGCTGCTCATAGACAGTCAAAGGCTCTCACAACCTTCTCCTCTGCCCTCCAAGCCTCCTATTTCCTTGCAAAGTTTTTCTTGGGGTCTAGTGCTTCCACTTGTGTGAATTCCCACCTCACACAACTCACTTGGCTCAGAAATAATTGCACAAACCTGAAGGAGATAAATCCTTCTGCATGGATGAGTTTCCTTTATAGGAAAAATTCATCCAACTAATAGTACATTGTCCCTCCTCTGATCTCAACCTGGGTCTCTGACTAAACTGACATGCATGAGTTATTTATGAGAGAATATTCAATTATCTAGGAGAGCGACAGTTACATGCATGCAAGCATTAACTAATTGAACTCACAATTAATTCAACAAACTGTTTGAATTAATCTAACTGGACTTGACTCAGTTAACTAAGCCAACTAATTATAACTCAAATTACAACTCACTCTTATCTCTTTAACTAATGGATAAATCCCTTAATCAAAGGAATAATTGTTGCATGTCCTCACATAGACTTCATGTTTATTTTTCCTTAACTAATTAACACATGGTGAATTAATTAATTAATTTACAAATAGTTGCTAAGATCAAATTCGAATTTTACTTCTCAATTTTAGTTTAGGGACTAACTAAAATTGGAATCCATCCCGAAATGTTATTTATAGCAATGTTATTTTTAGCACTTCCATTTTTCATTCCTTGATGTTATGTCCAGCATTGGTACTCGAACTGTTATTTATAGCAGTGCTATTTTTAGCACTTCTAATTTTAGCATTTCTTGTTGCCATTTTCAACACTCCCTCTCAACAAGAAAGACATTCAACTCGAACCTGATCTTGAACCTTTGGAATGTTCTGCATGCAACACTCCTCCCAAGTGTGGTTGCTCCAACAACTCTAGAAACAAAAAAAACTCCCAACTGACCTTCTTGTTGGGCTAGAAACATCCTCTGATGCTGAAGCTTACTCTGTCGCTGACAAGTGCTCCCTCTTTGACCTCTTAGTTGTTGTAACACTCCATGCATCTCACATCGTTGCACACCTCTCTGTGCCATCCTGCACTGGTGCAACACTCCTCTGCCTCTCGCATTGTTGCAGCCTGCCAGCTCTGCACTGTCTTGGGATTCATGCACTGTAGCTCTCTCTACCGCTCCATCTGCATTTGTCTCTACCCACTTAGCCAGTCCTGCTACTCCTCATTGGGGCTCCCGTAGCAAGGTATAATCCAAGAGGTTGGGTACCTCAAAGATCCTACCCTTATTTCAGCCTTCTTGGGACAATCAGTTCACATCACCCCACCTCCTACCTGGAGGTATGGATGCATGTGATACCTCTGCCTACTTGGATTGAAATTTCCCCCTATTGGATGTCTCTGCATGAGTGGATGCCTCCACTCGGTCTCCTCTCAGCTTCTCCAGTTATGGCTGCTCCACAAGCTCCTGAAGTTGCTTCACCAATTGTGGTTGCCCCACAATTGTCTAAGACTTCTTCTGGTGCTGCATGTTGAGCGGTAATTTAATCTCCCTCTCAACCACCAAGTATTTAACCTTTGCCTTTGCTCCTCAAGGCTTTGCATGCATCTTGTACCTCAAGTGCATACAGGTTCTTGGTTAGCACACCAATCTGTTTCATCTTTCCCACCATCACGAAATTTTCTAGAAAAAGAGCTGATTTTAAATCAATGATATCTCCCTCATTTGAATTCCGATTCAGTGGATTTTTTTTTTGAGTTTGGGTATTTTTTCGCAAGGAATCCAGATATGCTATTTGTTTCTAAAAATTTTGCACAAAAAAAATTCAAATATGCTCTGCAAACTCGCGGCCTTTTTTTTATTATTTTACTTCGATTTCTCTTCTTCCTATACCATTCACAACTCTAATCACCTTTGCTTTGATACCATGTAGAAATTTTTCGACAAAACCTCACTCTGATACCATGTAGAAATTCCCACTGTAGATTAAACTGATTACGCAATGTACTAAAGCAAAATACTTAATCTACTTCTACCATCAAACTTGTCGAAGCTTAATCAAATTGAGCAAGATTAAGAGAACACATATAACTGAGAATGAGAAATCAATTACACATAACGCAGAAGAAATAACATGGGGAAAGCCTCAACCTAAAACCCCAATCTTTGTATTATCATACTAGTGGCAATCTTGTTCAATTTACAAAAGGAATCAACTCTCAAGCTATCCTGCTCTCTCTGCAATCAAACAATATTGCTTATAGACAGTCAAAGGCTCTCACAACCTTCTCCTCTGCCCTCCAAGCCTCCTATTTCCTTGTGTAGTTTTTACTGGGGTCCAGTGCTTCCACTTGTGTGAATTCCCACCTCACACAACTCACTTGGCTCAGAAATAACTGTACAAACCTGAAGGATATAAATCCTTCTGCATGGATGAGTTTCCTTTATAGGAAAAATTCATCCAACTGATAGTACACTATCCCTCCTCTGATCTCAACTGGGTCTCTGATTGAACTGACATGCATGAGTTATTTATGAGAGAATATTTAGTTATCTGGAGAGCAGTAGTTACATGCATGCAAGCATTAACTAATTGAACCCACAATTAATTCAACAAACTGTTTGAATTAATCTAACTGGACTTGACTCAGTTAATTGAGCCAACTAATTACAACTCACTCTTATCTCTTTAACTAATGGATAAATCCCTTAATCAAAGGAATAACTATTGCATGTCCTCACATAGACTTCATGTTTATTTTTCCTTAACTAATTAGCTCATGTTGAATTAATTAATTAATTTACAAACAGCTGCTAAGATCAAATTCGATTTTTACTTCTCAATTTTAGTTCAGGGACTAAATAAAATTGGAATCCATCCCGAAATGCTATTTATAGGCTATTTTTAGCACTTCCATTTTTCATTCCTTACTGCTATGTCCAACACTAGTACCCGAACTACTATTTATAGTAATGTTATTTTTAGAACTTCTATTTTTAGCATTTCTTGTTGCCATTTTCAACAGTATAAACAATTGTCCCGACTACTTCTCTCCAGAGTTTTGGCTGCAAGTCAGTTGCTATTAACATTGTTCTTTCCATTTCTTGAACTGTTCAATTTCTTCTTTCGACTACCCCATTTTGCTTGAGTGTTATGGCAGCAAAGAGTTCTCTTTCGATTCCATGTACTTTACAGAATTCATCAAATTATTTAGATGTGAATTCTCCCCCTCTATTTGTTCTGAGACATTTAATCTTAGAGTCCTTTTCATTTTCTACAAGAGCTTTAAGATTCTTAAAACACTCAAATGCTTCAGATTTATATTTTATGAAATATACCCACATCATTCTAGTATAGTCATCAAGAAATAAAGCAAAGTACCTTTCTCCTTGGAGTGTCGAAGTTCTAGTTGGCCCATATAAATCAACATGGATGATCTCCAAAGGTTTTGATGTCGAAAACTCCTTGGTCTTGTGGCTAGTTCTAGTTTGCTTTCCATGTTGACATGGACCGCATACTCCTTGATTTGGCTTGAATAACTTTGGGATGTATCGTACTGCATTAATCTTGTTGATATTGATCAAGTTATCAAAGCTTGTATGTCCAAGTCGTTTGTGCCACAGCCAACTTTCATCTGTTTGACTTAAGTAACATTTATCTTCTTGAATTTTGTTCAGAATGTAGATGTTATCTCATGTTCTAACCCCTTTCGCCACAAGTTCCCCTGAGGAAGAGTTTCTTATTTCACAATCTTTAGTGCTAAAGACAACATTAGGTCCTTGATCATAGATTTGGCTAACACTCAGGAGATTGTGTTTGAGTTCGTTTACTAGCGAAGCATTTTGAGCCTTTCCTTTTCCATTAATAAGGGTAACAATTCCTTTTCTAGCAATTTTGGTAGATCCACTTCCAAAGGATACATTTCCTTCCTTTTTGTTCAATGAGACAAACTTCCTTTTGTCCCCTATCATATGTCTGGAGCACCCACTATCCACAAACCAATGATTTTCATCACTGTGAGCACATAGAGCTAGGCCACATTTATCCATGTTGGGATTCTCATTTTTTGCTTTTCTTCTTTTGAGGGGGACAATTTTGTTCATTGTGTCCATTATCATCACATACTGAGAAAATCAAATCAAATTTGGCCAAGGGATCAAAAGTGTTGTAGCTCTTGATTTGTCCTTGCCCTTTGGGACCATATGGTTTGTTTGTTTGATCCTTCAATTTTGGTGTTTCATTCTTACGGGCCATGCAATGTCTAGCTTGATGACCAGAGTTTTTACAATAAAAACAATGCCCCAAAAGGATAGTTTTGTACCTGTTGTAATAGCCATGATTTGAATCAACATTCTTCCTTGGAGTTACTCTCTCTTCATTCTTTGGATTTGAGATGGGCCTTTGATGAAATAATCTTCCTTCTTTTGGGTTGCTGGAAAGTATGTTGGCATAGCTTTTCACATTATTCTTATTACTTGATGATTCTCCTTTAAAACCTATCATATATTTGTCATGTTGAGGTTTTTGATTATTTAGAATAATGCCAGGTATTTGAGAGCTTTCCCAATCCTTTTTGACTTGCTCCAATTCCTTCCTCAGAGATGCTTTTTCGGCTTCACGTTCTTCACAAATTTCTTCTTTTTCTTTTAGTTTATTTTTCAAGAGGTCTTCCCTTCTTTTTGTTTCCTCATTTTCTACGTTGAGAGAGATGATTTTATTTCGTAATTTCTCATTTTCTTCAATGGCACTCATTAAAAATTCGTTTACATTTCCTTCTAGACCTAAATCATCATCATTTGTGAATGCCATGAATAATACTTCTTGGCTTCCAACATGGTCATTTTCTTCATCTGATTCATCATTACCTCCTTTGCAGTGAGGGAACCAATTAGTTGATTTCTTTTTGATGACTACAAATTCATCTTCATCAAACTCATGTTGCTTAGAGAAGAAATTCTTCTTATCGAACCCTTTCTTTTTGTATGCCATCCTTTTAGAATTTTCCTCACCATCACTATCATGCTTGAGAGGACATTTTGCAGTATAATGACCTATTTTTCCACATTTGAAACAAATAAGAGGGTACTTACCTTTTAGCTTAGATCCTTTCTTTAGTCTTCATAAAAATTGCGCCAATTCGGATTCAACATCGGAGTCATCACTACTAGTATTCCATTCTTTCCCTTTTTTTGATTTTGAGGCCTTGAATGCTGCATCTTTAGAACTTGGGAATCCTTTTCTCATCTCATAGGCAATGAGGATTCCATGAAGTTCATCCATCTTGAGAGTATCTAGATCCTTCATTTCTTCTATAACACTTACTTTGGAGTCAAATATGTCTGGGAGAGATCTTAAGACCTTTTGAACAATTGTGTTTTCTTCAATGTTTTCTTCCAATCCTTTAAGAGAGTTGACCACTTCATCTACTCAGAGAAAGTATGATGCAATATCTTCGTCATCATCCATTTTCAGACTTTCAAATTGCCTTCTATGGGTTTGAAGCTTTGCCTTCTTAACTTTGGAGTCCCCATCGTATAAGCTAATTAGCTTATCCCATACTTCTTTGGCCGAGTTACAATTCATGACTTTTGTAGATTCAGAATTAGTGATTCCACTAGTGATAGAGCTTAAGGCTTTTGCATTTGCAACGTAAGCTTTCCTTTTGTCTTGATTTGTTGGAAGAGTGGAAGGAGCTGTGTACTCATTTAAAATCGAATGCCAAACTTCAGGTCCAAGGGACATTAAATAGTAGGACATTCATTTTTTCCAAAAAGCAAAATTTGTGCCATCGAACAGAGGAGGTCTTTCTGACACTTCTTGATTTCTCATTATGACTAAGAATCCTTCTTCTAGCTGTTAGGCTAATATGAAGAAGTTGGCTCCGATACCAATTGTTGGAAATACTGAGAGTGGGGGGTGAATCAGTATTTCTTTTCAATTGTTATTTTTATCAGTTAAATCATTTATATTTAGAACACATAAATGAATAACAAGAATAAATGCTTTTATTAATATAATCTTTGCAATAAATCAAGTACAATGTATATAGGGCTTCAACCAGTTGCCAAGCACCAACTTGGACTTTTTGTGAGGCTCTAACCTCTAGAGCACCAACCCTGTCTTGTCAAGGCACCAACCTTGGATTTTGGAGCACCAACTCCCAGGACACCAATCCTTCCAATTCTAAGGCAACAACCCCAAGGGCTCCAACCGTCTGTTATATATTGTCTAGATATGTTTGGTAGTAATTCTCTGCTCCCAACCCTACTGTACCTATGACTTACTTATGTCCTCCCGCTTCTTCCACGTTTGCCAAAACTTCGGCTTCCTCTGATTATTGCAGTTCGCCCATTGTGAACTTTCATTGTTCTCTGTTATAGATGCCTGATATGCCTGACCTTTGGCTTCCTTTTTCACTCGCTTGATCTTCGACTTCATCTATGCTCGCTCGACCTTTTGGCTTCTCGACCTTCGACTTATCGATCTTCGACTCCCTCTGTCTCTTCGAGTTCACCAATACTCAAAAGACACATTCATTTGGAAGAGAGGCCAACTTATGATGTCACATATTAAACTTATATCAGAGAGGCCCTTTCATCCACAGACTTAATTATTCATGGAAATCGCATCAAAAGAGAGGTTATACCCATACTGGAGACCCCACGTGCCACGTCATTCCTTTAATCGCACTCGCAATTTTCGGAGGTTTGCACATAACATAGTGATTCCACTACTGTCGACAGAGTCGATGTCATATGATCTTAAGTAGTTGTTAATAAACCCGTCGGGTCCACAACCTTATTGCAATCGGCGGTTTTCCATCGTTACATCTTTTCAAGACTTGCGATATGTGACGGATGTGATATTTCTTTAGAGTTGTTACCATAAACTGATCAGGTCCGCAGTACATATCGCAATAGCAGATTTCAATGTGGCAAGGCTTTAAAGAGGCTTGCGATGTGGCGAATGCGATGTCATATTAAGGGTTGTTACTATAACTAGTTCGGGTCTGCATTTATTATCGCAATCGCAGTTCTAGTTGACATTCCTTTAAGACTGGCGATGCGAAGGTTCCAATACACGCGAATGCGATATTACAATAGGGCAGTTTATAATGGAGCGATCGGGTCTGCACCTTATATCACAGTCGGGGGATTCAATATGACAAGCCTTCATAACTTGTGATTGGATATTAATTTAAGATGTATTATAATCGTGTAGCGGGTCCATAATGTTATCTCAATCGACGGTTTGCAGGACTTCGACTGGCACATGGATTAAAAACCGTTCTTAACCCCCACAGTTGACCATGATCTAAGGGTTGAATTATGAGATCGACGGCTAGGATTGAGTGTGGGACTTGAGTCTGTACTTTCCTACCCCCGCTCTTCCGATATGTTAATTGCTTTGATACTCTAAAATACTCCTCTGATATGTTAACTCCTCTGGTATTTCTCCAGTATTTCATGCGATATTACTATTAACTCCTTCGTTAACATTGTTTATGTACCTTCGCTCATGTGCTCCTCTTTGCTTCTCGTGGCTTCCAATGACCTCTTCCGATAACTCTTCTTTGACTACTCTTATTCTTGACTTCAAATGGCTTTCTTGATGGCTTTGCTCCTTGGCTTCTTGCTCCTGTTTCTTCACGTATATGCTTTGCTTCTCCTTGGCTTCATATCATCATTCAGTATATAGAATATTGCCATATTGACATCAATGACAATCTAGATCAACATTAAAAGACTGGAGGGACGTTAAGCAAGCAGTGAAGGAGAGGTTTGGCAGGGAGGCAGATCGGCCACAAGATGAAGGGAAATACACGGGACTTCAAGTTCCGAGAAGCACATCAAAGACTGCACGACTCGCTAGGAAAGCTAGGGACTACCAAGGAATCGGTGGGTACATGCGTTTATACATACCCTCGGCACTGTCCCCTGAGCTTGGTATATCCAGGAGGAGGTACGACGACAAAGGGCTAGTTGGGGTACCTTGGAGGCATAGTTTGTCGACAATTTTTCTTTCAAGGGCAATGAGGCACAAATGACAGAGGTACTCTAGGCAGTAAAAGGGATTCTGTTCACACCAGATACATTAGTTGAAAGGGGGCACGAGGGAAACTTTCTGCAATGCTTGTACGATATGGAATCGTCAGGATTTGTGACCTATGATAAAATAGATGCAGAACTGGAGGAGGATGGATTGGAGGGGCTGAGACACCTGGCCTTTGAAGAAACGAAAGGGGAAAGAGGTATTTGGGAGAACCCTTTGACAGAAGGCGCCCATCTTCTACTAGTGAAGCTGAGAAAATAGAATGTGGGGACGGAAGATAAGCCCAAGATAACATCGGTGGGAGACTACTGGGACAAACAAACCACCAAAGAAATTTTTGACTTATTGCAAGAATACCAAGACATGTTCCCAACATTAGTGGCAGAACTCAAGGGGATAAAAGGTAACCTGGGATAAATGAAAATTGTTCTGAAACTAGGCGCCTGGCCAGTAAAGCACAAACCATACCGACTGAACCCAAGGGTAAAAGAGAAAGTTATAAGGGAAATTGACAAAATATTGGATGCAGGAATCATATTTTCGGTAGATGAAGCTGACTAGATAAGCCCCATAGTTATTCAGAACAAGAAAGATGCAACCGAAATTAGGGTATGCGTCGACTACAGAAGCCTGAACAATGCATGCGTGCATGACCTGTTCCCCATGGCATTCAGCGACGAAGTCTTAGACAATGTTGCGGGGAATGAAGCACACTCGTTCACAGATGGGTTCTTAGGTTACCACCAGGTTCGAATAGCTGAAGAGGACAAGAGGAAAACAACTTTCACGACTGAGTGGGGGTCGTACGCATACAATGTAATGCCATTCGGATTAAATAATGTGCCAACAATCTTCTCAAGGATTGTAATAGATGCATTCCAATATTATATTCATAACTTCCTAGAAGTTTACATGGATGACTGGACAATATATAACCTATTGAAGAAGCATACCAGCTTATTGAGAGTGATGTTTGAGAGGTGCAGATAGTTGCAAATTTCCTTAAATCTAAAAAAATGTATTTTCACAGTTCCCTTTGGAACTCTCCTAAGCCATATCGTCTGCAAAGATGGAGTCTGTGTGGACCCCGCCAAGGTTGCAGCAATTGTCCACATGGAACCAGCGCAACATGAAACAACTAAGGGAAACTCTGGGCCACACGGGGTACTACAGATGGTTCATCAGGAACTACACAACCATAATAGCCCCGATGGAAAAACTGCTAAGGAAGACGGAAGAGTTCATTTGGACCGCGGACTGTTAAGCAACTCTGATTAAACTGAAGGAAACATTAGTAAGCACCCCCATATTAGTGTACCCCGACTGGAACAAAATTTTCCACGCACACATCGACACATCTTGAATAGCACTAGGAGTGGTCTTAGCACAACTAGGAGAAAGGATGGACCATCCAATATACTACGCTAGCAGAAAGCTCTCTACGGCAGAAAGGAACTACACAACAACAAAACAAGAAGCTTTGGCAATGGTTTACTCTCTCCAAAATTTTAGGCACTACTTACTGGGTGCACCGTTCAAATTTTTTATAGACCATTCCGCGCTGAAATACTTAGTAAACAAGCTAATACTAGAAGGAAGAATATGCAGGTGGCTTTTACTGTTCCAGGAATTCACGTTTGATGTGGTTGTTAAGCCCGACAGATTGAATGTAGGACAACATCACATGTCGCGCCACGATACAGGGGAGAATGAAGGAGTAATAGATGGTTGGTTGCTTGATGCTGACCTATTCAAGATAGAGGCAATTCCCGACCACCTAGAAGAGATTGCTACATTGCTAACAACAGATCATTGCTCAGAGGAATACACAACAACACAAAGGCGACACTTGGTGGTCAGAGCAGTAGATTACCAGCTCATCGCGGGACACCTCTACAAAATGTGTTTAGATCAAATACTCAGATGTTGTGTCTTGTAGCACGAAGGAAAGGACATCCTATGGGAGTTCCACGCAGGGGTCATGAGAGGCCATGTAGGAGGCAAGGCCATTGTAAGAAAGATACTAAACGTAGGATTATGATGGCCCACTATCCATAAGGATTCTAAAGCATTTGCCAAGGAGTGTGATGCCTTCTCAATGCGATGAGCTACCATGACACCCAGTCCATTCAGTGTAGATCTCTGATAAGTGGGTAGTAGACTTCATTCGACCAATTTCTCCACCATCAAGACACTCGCAATCCTGATACATAATTACAGTGACATAATACCTCCAGGATGGGCAGTGGTCGTGCCAGTGAAATACTATACAATAGAAACAACAACGAGGTTCAGTTTTGAAAACATTATTTCAATGTTTGGATGCCCAAGGAGCCTCACAAGTGACTAGGGAACCCACTTGACTTTTATGGTTCAGCATAATAAGAGTAGTCCTTATCATCCGCAAGCCAATGGTGCAGTAGAAGCATTTAACAAAATACTAGAGAAAGGGCTAACAAAAGTGATATCTGCCAACCAGGATGACTAGGATGAAAGAATTCCAGCGACTCTATGGGCATATAGAACAACAGTAAAAAGACTGCACAAACAAACTCCATTTCAACGTGTGTATGGCAGAGAAGCAGTTGTACCAGCAAAATTTATACTGCCCAGCATGCCCATCTTAGAAGCTACGGGAATGACAGATAGCAATGCCTTGCAGGATAGGCTAAGCCAACTGATGGAACTCAATGGAATCCAGTTCCTAGCAGAGTTCCATCAATTAGTCGAGCAACGAAGACAAAGGCTTAGCACGATAGGCATATCGAGAAGAAGTCATTTGAAGTCAGAGACCAGGTGCTCCTTTATGATAGCAAGTTCTAGAAGTTCCCAGGAAAACTGCAGATGCACTGGGTAGGCCCATTCATAATCACAGAAATAAGATAATTGGGCGCGATAAGACTTACACAACTGGATGGACTCGTACTGCAGGGATGGGTGAATGACGCGTGCCTAAAGCCCTTCCGCAAGTGAATATATATATATATATATATATATATATGTATGTATGTATAGTATGTATGTATGTATGTAGTATGTAGTATGTATGTATGTATGTATGTATGTATGTATGTATGTATGATGTAGTATGTATGATGTATGTATGATGTATGTATGTATATATGTATATATGCCTATATGTAATATGTCTATATGTAATATCTAAATATATATACACACACACACAACACACACACACACACACACACACACACAACACACACACAACACATATGTGTGTGTTGTGTGTGTGTGTGTGTGTATATATATATAGCCACCAGAGATTGGGTAGTGTCACTGGTCACATTGGTAGGCCTAGTCAGTAGAGATAGTGGCCACACATGTCATCTTAATCAGCAGAATACACGTAGGTCCAAACCTTTTCCAGAATTGATGACCGCACAAGTACACGTCCCATCCACCGTACCAGGAATTATTTCCTGATTAAGTAATTAATAAGGCAACTGTCAAGATAGGGTCGCAAAATCTTTTGTGTTAAGCATAGAATTAGTTAATAAATAAACCCATCATGGAAAAATAAAGAAGCCATGCAATCCACTCAGTACTTTCCAGACCACATCATAGTTGTCACGTGTAATTCGACCGACGACGGCAAGATATGGCTAGAATACATGGAAAGGTTGCCAAAATAATTCGTTGATTAAAGCCTCATCAGTCAGGGGACGTCGTGTCAGAGTTGGCTACTTAAATTGAAAGAGGATGTAGGGGACTATAGAATTTCAAATCACATAAGAATTCCAAAATCGCTCTGAAGAATAGGGGCAGAGGAAGAGAAGCAAGAAACCTTTAGTGCAGATAGTTTACCATAGAAGAGAAGCGATGGCGAAAGAAATAATATCAGTCCCACATAATGATCTCGATGCACGAATTGAAGAAGTGGATGATCTGTATGGGAAGTATGATAGGTCAAATCTGATCGACAATGACTTCACAGATGGTTTCCAGTTTCCAGCCATGGAAAGGGAGGTGTATGCAGAAGAATTTCAAAAGGAGGATGCCAACAAGAACTCCAGAATCAAATATGAGTTCAGGAGGATACAGAGCTCCATGCTATTCCACTTAAGAAATGTTCTCGTTTTTGGCACCCAATTTGCCACCATGTAGTGCACAAAATTGCTCGCAAGCAGGATGCATGGTGGGTCACTATGGTTGGATAAGGAGTACCCCATTCATGTCAAGGATATCAATCGACTCATTGGGTTGGCAGAAGTTGGAAATGCAGTCAACACAACGTTCCAGGCCAGGGTCAAGCGGGGAAAGAAGCAGACGGAGGACAACATCTATGCCAGATATGGGACAGAGCGAGGTGGGAGGGGTGTAAAGTTGGACAGAATTAACAAGGATAATATCAGGTTTACTTGCTAGCTCATTGCAAGTAAAACAATGAGGCATTTCATAAGGAACGAGTGCACCTTGGACACCGTTTCAGTTGCTGAACACTGTTTCCAAGGAGAAGTACTCAACTGGTCAACCTTTGTACTCACTAAACTATTCGAGGCTTGTGAAGATGTGTACATGAGGAGCATTGAGTTTGTGTTTGGGTACTTGTTAATGGCACTAGCAATGTGGAAATGGAGGCCACCACCAGAGAGGAAAATGGCAACCGTTACCAATTGCGCTTAGGTAAGAATCCTGGAAGGCATCGGGGGATCCCGACATAAAGGAAATCAATGATAAAGCTTTCAAGAGCTGGTATGAGCAGATGTTAGACACCATTCAGTCCACTGAGAGGATACCCAAGGCACTCTTGGATGAATTCTCAGACGAGCTCTGGTTTGGCACATCCCACACGCACACTTACCTAAAACCATGGTGTGTCAACCCAAGCACGTTTAAGTTGAGGCTGTAGAGGTTTAGCCTAATGGAGGAAGCATTGCGCAGAGAGGTGGAGTCATGGCTGCGAGTGGCCTACGAGGTAAGGGAAGGGAAACCCAAGTACCATTTCGAAGCCTTGATGCCACAGGGCCGAGAGGGAGATGGGGCAAAAATCAGTTGAAATTGGGTAGCTGATGAAGTACTCCAGCCGATGCTACTCCAGATGGAAGAAAAGATGTTCGAACTAAGATGGATAGTTGCCAGCTTTGAGCCAGGTGAGAGTAACTATCCTGATCACTTTCAAGGTTCCACCATGCTTTCCCCCATTATAACGACACCACTCGCTATGGTGCTTCCCTCTGGAGCAACTCAAGCTCCCTCCCTGATCACGGTCCACAAACCTCAGAAAAAGCAAGTCATTCGAACCCCACATGCCAAAAATCCAGCTACTAAAAAGCCGAAAATTAACCCACCAGCTCCAGTCGTCGACCTCATTGTTGAGGTCAAGCAGTCAATTCATGCAACCACCATAGTCGAAGAGATCCCTGTCACTACATCCACTGCATTACATGAGTCGCGGGAGTCATCCCCGCGAACCACTTCCACTTCTGCGACCTTGTACGGGATCCTCCCCTTTGGCCACCGAAGGACTATTATAGAAACATAAGTTCAGTCAACCAGTTGGACAAAGGGAACCACCTCAACCAGAGGAACACCACCAACAGAGAGTACATCACCAATGCTTGGGTTGGACCCACCAACAAGGAGATGCCTGGATACCATTTGGCAGGGGGAAAGGACTGAAACGTACTCGTCCACTCTCCCTATAAAGCTTGCAGTACCGCCAAACCCTAGGATTATTCCAACCACCCCACAATTCACTCCACCATCATAGTAGGTCCACTCACCCGCCTCCCATTCTAACAAATCCATCACCAACGGCCTACCCCTAGAGCAACAGTTCCCTTAACCAAGAACAATGCAAGCTGATACACTCCATCACTGGTCATCAACCCAATTATTTTCCTTTATTCAGCAAGTAGCACACAAGGCTGAGAGCCTCCATGAAGACCTGGCTAAAGAACACGAACAAAAGATGAAGCAATTGCACATGGTGATGGAGGAGCAAGATCGCCTACGGGAAACAAACACAGAATTGCAAGCCTAGGTTGATCAGATTACACAATGGTTCAAATCAATATGGCTGACCGTCACCGAGGCCAACACTAAAGCACTGATGGACATGACTGCCTGCACATTGGTTGACTGTTGTGATCACATACAGATGACGTGTATGCGCTTGGCAGCCACCAATGTTGAGATGAGGTGGAAGCTAGAGACGGTAAGGTCTGCACTGCCAGATCCCGTGAAAATTTACATGTGGACGGTTGAGGGAAAGGTTAGAGAACTGGAAAGGAAGGTAAGTGCTAAACCTTTCCTTAAACGTCTTTCTTTAAGTTCTGTATTGAGCACATGGGTAGTATTCGGAAAGTGGGAATGATATCTCACGCAGACATAAATTTGTAAATTGTATTCCTACGATTTCACGCAATCAACCTTAGCGGTTGACAGGTAGCACGAGAAAACTACTTTTCTCGTGCACTCTCAACTTGATATTGGTTGTGCAAGAATATGCACGATAGTCGTTCAATTGGACAGGTCACATCGATGGTGGAGATTGTCTTGGTTAGTTGGTGAGTAGACGACGCGATATCCGTTGAATTGAACGGGATAGATTGACAGTGGAGATTCCACTATTTGAAATGCTTTCGATGTATACGTGGGCCCATAACCCACAGGTCCACGCCTGAATTGTGTAAAGATGCAGCTTTGCTGCATCAAAGTGGTATCAAGTGCTGACATGTGGCAAGCCTAGACGCCGCCACGTGGCCTTGGAATGGTTATGCAAAGTTTGTTGGGGTCCGACGGAATCGAACCGTGATCTCCGGCAAGACAGGACCGCGCTCTACCACCTTCACGCGACATTGTTCCTTAACATACAATGGTTGCAGTGTATATTTGTTTTGTAATGGTCGGAGGATTGGGGGTTAGGACCGCCAATGGTGTTACCCGTCAGTGGTACCCATATAATAGTTCACATGTCCCGATGCCAACGTAACCGTCGATTGCAAACAGTTGACATGCGGTTGCATGACCGCCAGCTCTACGGAGGATTATCCCTAACTGTCAGGATTATACTGCCTCATATGCACACCCAAATGGTTATTGTAATGGATCAGCTCGAACAACCAACTTGGTGGAGCGGCTAAAAAGGTAGATATGCCATATTTAACTGGAGTTAAGTACAATTAACCAAATTTGGTGGAGTATCTTAGGGGATATTGATTAAATGCACTCTAGGAGCAGTTTTCGACCAGAGGGAGTGAAATAAGAGGTTAGCTAGGCTAATTGGAGCCTTCTAAAGCCAATGGAATAGTCTAGAGAAGCCGAGGAAGTCGTCTTCATAGATATTTTCATCCAGGGAGATTTTGGAGCTTAGGGCCACCAGGAGTTGGAGGCAATTGTAGGAGCTACCAGTACTCGTTCTTAGCAAACGAACAATCATTCCTGACTGTGATGAGCCTTCTGAATCCATTGTAGGGATTTGTAGAAGAATTTAGAGACTTCTAAAGGCCTAGATGTTACACGGAAGTTTCAAGAAGCCTAGTGCCAACAGTGGAGGAAGGCCTAGTTTTGGGATGCAATGCTCATTTGAGCAAATGATCAGTCTATTCTCGGTGTTTGATATGTGCTGGAGATAGTAGATGAGGTTTCAGTGTCAGTTAAAGAATTCTAAAGGAGTTAGTGCCATCAAGAAGCTCAGGGTAGCTCAGAGCACTGATTGAATGAATCAAGTCTAAGGGAGCTTAGATCTCTTTGCAGAGTGATGATAGCCATGAAAGGGATATAGATGGTATTCTAATCCCAGGTTTAGTTTAGTAACCTTTGGAGTTAAGTGTGGAACTTGTAAAAGAAACTTTGCCATAATCCCAAAGAGACAAGTCAAGACTACAAAAGCTCAAGGAGACGTAGCCCACGATATTCGGGTGAACTCCTAGATTAAATTTGTTGTTATGTGTGGATGTTTATTTGCTGCATTATATGGTTGTTATATGTGTTTAATATTAACATAAACAAATGGACTTAAATCACTTAAACAATTAAAATAAAACACATACCTGTTTCAAGTATTTAATTCCGCAAATTTCATATTGAAGCTAGATCATTTATTTGTTTAACTGAGTGGGAGGTTCTTGTAAGCATAACAAGTTATCAAACCCCCATTTTAGATCAGGTGGTATCAGAGCAAGTTGCTTGATTGACAGAGCAATAAGTTGTCTGCTTGACAGAGAAGTAGGTTGCTTGTTTAACTTGAAAGGTGTTTAAACAGTACAAAGGATTTGATTGTTTGTAAATTCACTGTTGTTTGAGTTTGCAAAGGTGAAGGGAAGGCTACTGATAGCTAAGTCCAGGAAAGGACAAGAAGGAAGAGGGGCTGAAGGCATTCTCCTTACCTAAAGGACCTTGAGGAAACCCTTGAAGCACAAGAGGGTTTGTTTACAAAAGGTTGCTTGAATAAGAGTTTGATTCTACAACCATTAGTTCTTTGAAAGCTTTGTGATTTTTTTTTTTTAATTTCTTTTGCTCATTTCTATAATGACAAATTCTACAAGTGAGTTTTCAAAATCCCCCCCCTTCACAAGATTCTTTGATGAAGACATGAAGCATGACTTGTTCATCATGATGGATATGGTGAAACAAATGCATGAAGATGAAAGGAAGAACACAAAACTGTGAGAGCAGTTGAATTCCATGAAGGAAGAGAAGCAGTTGCTTTTTGACAAATTGCAGGAAATGGAGAGCCAACTTCATATTGCAAATATGAACCTAGAAAGGATGCATGAGTTGGAGACACAACTCCTTGTTTCCAAAGAAGCCTTAGTCAAGCATCAATTTGAAGAAGAGGTAAACAATCTTCGTTTGTCTTCAATTTCCTCAAAGAATGTTTATGTTGGTTCTTTTGACAAACATACAAGAGGCATAGGGTCCAAGTTGATGTCAAAAATGGGATATGAAGGAAAAGGAGTGGGCAAACATGCACAAGGCATAGTTGAGCCAATAATGGTTGAGGAAAGGCCTAAGTATTTGGGTCTTGGCCATGGACAATCTTATGGAGAAAGTTCCAAAGCAACCATGAAGGCAATTGAAATAGTTCCTAGAAGGAGTTTCATTTTAGGTTCTCTACCTCAAGTTTGTAAAGATTGTATTCACGAGGAATGCAATTGTTTGAAACATACTTTGCAAGAAGAAGGTGTTCATAAGCATGCACTTGAATAAGGGAATTGTGAAATCTCTGAAATCATTGAAGAGATTGATGGTGTTTCGAAGGGAGCCACTTCTTCATTCGATTCACCTTCTCATGAAGGCAACAAAGGTGAAAGAGGAAGGTATAAATATGATTTCAATCACATTTCTTTTGATTATGTTAAGCATGGTAAATTTCCACATAAGCATTGGAAAAAAATTGCATGTTCCTTTTGTGGTTTGGTTAACCATTGTGTTTCTAGATGTTGGAAGAAAATGGCCACATATAGGAACTTTTGAAGAAGAGGAGGCAAGAAGCCAAAGGTCCATTGGACAAGGTAAATTATGTTGTAAAGAGGATGAACATGTATTGAAATTATTGCCATAAGCAAGGACATATTATTGAAAAGTGTTGGATTTTGAATCCAACAATGCTTCCACGAAATTTGAAGAAGGTAGAAAAAGAGAATGACAAGAATGGAAAGGAACTTTCCATAATTTATGTGTTTCAGGAGGATTCATATGTTGATGTCAATATACAGTTAAAGGAAGCACCTTTGATGTGGATTGATAAGAAATGGCTAGAGTTCTTATCCAATTAAAGGTTGCATGTCTTTTGATTTAATACATTTCTTTGCCAATGGAATGCAAGTTGCAGGGTTTTACCAAAAAGGTGAATGAAAAAGTTGAGCATGAGACTCGCTTTATTGCAGCAAAATTATGTTCATTTCAGCTTTGTAAGTACATTTACATATGATTGAGGATCTTTCACTTATGATTGTGCTTGAGATAAAGTTGAAGAATGGAATACATGCATGAGAATGATTGAAAAAGGGAGATAATGATGAAGTGTTTCACAAGAGGTGGAATTCTTTCTACTTTGAAAAAGAATCGTCAAGTTCTTTTTGTACATGCTTGACTTGGTGAGTTAATTGTTTGAAAAGGTATGCTTTTGTTGGCTTGTGATTTAGCCGATCATTTGTACACCCAGAAGTAAGAGGCATGATGATGATTCACATGATGTGAATTTATGTCGTTCAGTTGTTTTTTTTTCGCATTATGTTGTTTTTTGACAAGATGTCAGAAGAAGATTTGCAATAGCAAAAGTCGCCATAGAATTGGCTTGGTAAGAAGTGGTTTGACTTCTTGACACAGTAAAACATACTTTCATTGGTACATATGCAAATTTCAGTTAAGTATGTTGGCATTATGATTCTGGTATGGCTCTATGATACAGGTGTTGTACTTGATGGCAACTCTCTCAAGTGGCAATGGTCTGTTCAGGCTCTCAAAATGATGAAAATTAAGAGGCTCGCAGGTGAATGGTCCAAAAGGTGCGGACCCGCAGGTTCGCCGTCTAGGAGGTGCGGTCATACCCGCAGGTTACTCGTTTAGAAGGTGTGGAACCCCTGTTCACTCACTTCAAGGCAGTGAAGCGCGCTCACATGGGGTTTCTTATGTTTGGCCCGTGGTATTTAGCCCGCCATTTCTGATGCTATGGTTTTGGCCCGTGGTATAGGATCTATTTTAGCCCCGTTTTGGATCCCTTGTATTGTGTTATTATGGTTTTGGACCATGGTATTGAGAAGGGCTTGCCTATAAAAAGTAAAGGAGATCTCTTGGCCACACACTGGTGAAATTTGAATATCTTTGGATCTAAAATTTTGGGTGATTGGTTTTTAAAATCTAGATCTAATTCAAGGAGATAACTTAACTTAAGGTGAATTTATTGGCATGTCGTGATCTCTCAGGCACATGAACAGATCTGTGGATCTAACTGACTGTGGCACATTGGTGTACTGAAAATTTGGCCCTAATCAGAAGTCCGCAGGCGATCCGAAGGTGCAGTGTGTGGGTACGCAGCGCAGTCAGGCGAAGTGCGTGGGTACGCAGCGCAGTCAAAGGTGCAGTGTGGGGTATGCAGTACAGGAGAAGGCACAGTGTGGGGCGCACGCAACACAGTCAAGCGCGAAGTGCGCGGTACGCAGGCGAGAAGAAGGCACAGTGCGGGTCTACGCAGAATGTCAGAAGTGAAGGTGAGGATCTGAAGAATAGTTCGCAGAGTAGAAGAACAACCAATGCGGATCTGCGCAGTTCTGTCTCAGAAGAGCTACAGACATACGCAGGCCCCTATTGGTGAAGTTGCGGTCTTATCTTGAAACAATTGTTGATTGTCTTTTATCTATTGCAACAGAGTTCTGGGGTTAGATTTCTGGTATTCTTTTCTGTTTACAGCAGTCTGAAGAGTGGGTAATTCATTGGTTTATTGTATAAGGAGATTGGGTGATTTTCATGTACTTGATGATTATTTGATGTTCATGGATCCAGTTTGAAAATAATGAAACATGGTCCTTAAAAGAGCAAAGGGGGTTGTAGCTCCCTTCCAGGAGAAACTAGAAAATGAGAGAGAGTTGTAGCTCTCTGCAGGTTGCAGCCTGCGTACTGGTAAAGGACTACACCAGTACAAGATCATTGTAAAAGGAGTTTCTAATTGAAAGAAGATAGAGACATATTGTAGCAGGTGGTTTTCACCCACATTGGGTTTCCACCTTATATCTGGTGTTCTATGGTGTGACTATCTGTTTTTCTTGTTCATGCTCATTATTTTATGGTACTAACATACAAAGAATAATTCAAAGTATAAATAAGGAAGATATATTCAAAAGAATTTGATAATACTGATTCACCCCCCTCTCAGTATTATTTCCAACAATGTATGCATATAATTATGATGTAATCTCACGTTTATTTGAGCCACCTTGGGTCTTCAGCTACCTTCTGTAAACTTCTCAACAGAAATTCTGAATGAGTTCAAGGAAGACGATTCTTAATAGGAGGACAAGTGCATCTAGGAAGGGAAGTGTCGACTACCTTCGAGTTTTGGTTCAAAGACACTAGCCATGCAAGGCAAGTATATGGAGGCTGAAAGAAGAGGGTGTTGTACTCTCATCTACTGTATAGATCAATATATTAGTCTTTTGGAATCCAAAAGATTCCTAATGGGGAAGAGTGATCAGATATTGATCCATGACCTAAATGATAGCTCCAATTTCAAAGTATTTGAAAGAGTTTCGAACCTGAGTGACCGAATAGATCTCGTCTTCTTGATTCTGGTGCCGTGAACGGTTTGAAAAACTGACACTGTATGAAGGAGTTGCCGCAATTTGAAAAGTCCAGTAAACTGTAATTTTTGGACATTTGACCAAGATTAATTTGGTTTTTGAAAATATTAAAAAAGAAAGTATATTCCAAGGAATATTCCTTGGACCCTAGAATATTCCCTTTTGGGGTAAGCGCTAAACCTTTCCTTAAACATCTTTCTTTAAGTTCCGTATTGAGCACGTGGTTAGTATTCAAAAAGTGGGAGACGATATCTTGCATAGACAAAAATCTATAAATGGTATTATATGATTTCACACAATTAACCTTAGTGGTCGACATGTAGCACGGGAAAACTACTTTTCTCACGCGCTCTCGACCTGATATCAGCCGTGCAAGAATCTGCGTGAGATTGCACGACAGTCATTTGATTGGATGGGTCACATCGACGGTGGAGATTGTTCGGGCTAGTTGGTAAGCGGACATCATAATATTCATTGGATCGAGTAGGATAGATTGACGGTGGAGATTTCACTATTTGAAATGCTTCCGATGTATACATGGGTCCATAACCCACAGGTCCATGCATGAATTGTGTAAAGATGCAACTTTTCTGCATCAAAGTGGTATCAGGTGTCAACACGTGGCAAGCCCGGAGGCCACCACACGGCCTTGGAATGGTTATGCAAAATTTGTTGGGGTCCAATGGAATCAAACCCGTGACCTCCGACAAGACAGGACCTCGCTCTACCACCTCCGCCCAACGTTGTTTCTTAACATACAATGGTTGTGGTGTATATTTGTTTTGTAATGGTTGGAGCATTGGGGGTTAGGACCGCCAACGGTCTTACCCACCAGTGGTCCCTGTAAAACAATTCACATGTCTCGATGCCAACGTAACTGCTGGTTGCAAATGGTTGACACGCGGTTGCATGACTACCAGCTCTACGGAGGATTATCCCTAACCATCGGGATTATATCGCCTCATATGTGCACCCAAACAATTATTGTAATGGCTCGCCTCAAATGGTCAGCTTGATGGAGCGGCTAAAAAGATGGATATGCCATATTTAGCTGGAGTTAAGTACAGTTAACCAAATTTGGTAGAGTATCCCTAGGGGATATTGACTAAATGCACTCCAGAAGAAGTTTTCAACCAGAGGGAGTGAAACAAGAGGCTTGCTAGGCTAATTGGAGCCTTCTGAAGCCAGTGAAATAGTCCAGAGAGGTTGAGGAAGTCATCGTCTTAGAGATTTTCATCCAAGGAGATTTTGGAGCTCAGGGCCACCAAGAGTTGGAGGCAGTTGTAGGAGCTACCAGTACTCATTCTCAGTGAATCAACTGTCATTCCTGACTGTAATGAGCCTTCTTAATCCATTGCAAGGATTTGCAGAAGCATTTAGAGACTTCTAAAGGCTGAGATGCTATAGGGAAGTTTGAAGCAACCTAGTGCCACACGTGGAAGAAGGCCTAGTTTGGGGATGCAGTGCTCATTTTGAGCAAATGATCAGTCTATTCTCAGTGTTTGATATGTGTTGGAGATAGTAGATGAGGTTTCAATGATAGTTAAAGAACTATAAAGGAGTTAGTGCCATCAAGAATCCCAGGGTATCTCAGAGCACTGATTGAAGCAATCAAGTCTAAGGGAGCTTAGATCTGTTTGCAGAGTGATGACGACCATGACAGGGATATAGATGGTATTTTAAGCCCATTGGTTTAGTTCAGTAACCTTTGGAGTTAAGTGTGGAACTTGTAAAAGAAACTTTTCCATAACCTCAAAGAGCCAAGTTAAGATGACAAAAGCTCAAGGAGATGTAGCCCACGATATTCGGGTGAAATCCTAGATTAAATTTGTTGTTATGTGTGGATGTTTATTTGCTGCATTATACGGATGTTATATGTGTTTAATATCAACAAAAAAAATGGACTTAAAGCACAAACAATTAAAAGAAAACACACACCTATTTCAAGTATTTAATTCCGAAAATGTCATATATAAGCTAGATCATTTATTTGTTTAACTGAGTGGGAGGTTCTTGTAAGCATAACAAGTTATCAAACACCCATTTTAGATTATTTGGCCTCGTGCTTAGTGGGTCTATTAAATTTTTGAATAGTCTATTAGTTGCATATGGACGACAATTCATAGATTGATTCAAGGATTTTTTTATCTCTGTGTTCTCTATAATGGATATATATGTATGATTCAAGGGTGCTTTTATCTCTGTTTCAACTATGCCCGATTGATACTCCTTCGACCACATGATGAACCCTTCTCCCTTTTGGTCACGACGTGCCTCAGGTGAGATTCCTTGCCCTTCGGGTAAGATGAAAATGCCGACACTATCCTAGACTATAGCGGACCACTGTTGGCCTCCTGTGCCCAAACCCAAGGTCTTCCCCTAATGACTCTTTTGAGCCAACAACCAACCATCGTCAACCATGGTAAATCATAGTTCAATGTCACATTGTGACAAAAAATGTCTCAATATGAAAATCAACCATGGTCCAGTGTCACATTACGACAAACATTGTCTCAATATGAAAATCAACCATGGTCAACCATGCTTATTTAGGCTTTAAAATATTTATCTTAGGGTTTATATACCTTCGGTTTATAAGATTAATCCCTTGGTTTAATATTATTCCCTTCAATTATAATATTAACTCTTTGGCTTAATATAAATACATTGGATTTATAATCATGGTGAGCCATGGTCAAACATAGTCCAACATCACATTGTGACAAAGATTGTCTCAATATGAAAATCAACCATGGTCAACCATGTTTATTTTAGGGTTTATAATATTTATCTTAGGGTTTATAAATCTTGGGTTTATAATATTAATCCCTTAGATTTAATATTATTCCCTTGTGTTTATAATCCCTTGGGGTTTTAGTATTAATTCATTGGGATTATTATTTCCTTGGGTTTATTAATCTAAGGTTCATATTCCTAGGGTATAATATTATTCATAAGGTTTATAATATTAATATTAGTTATTAATTATTAATTACACGACCATTATGATTAGCCACATCTTAGCTAGGCTTTATCGTCTCATTTTGGAAAAGAAGATTAGCCATTGGCTTGAAAGCCACGGTAAAAGAGCTAAAGGGAAAGCTGGTTTTAGGAGATACCACTCGACTATCGAACATCTCATCACTCTCAGGATCATTGCTGAGGAATGTCACAATAATAAAGCTGATCTGTTTTGTTGTTTTGTGGAATTTAGAAAAGCCTTTGTCACTGTTCCCCAGGATAACCTTTGGAAAAGGCTTGATGAGATCATGATTCCTCCTGAGTTGAAGATTGTGATTCGCCTCTACGAGACGATTGTTTCCAATATTAAAACCATTGAAGGGTGGTCTAAGGATATTAAATGAAATGTCGGGGTTAAGCAAGGGTTCCCCTTTCCCCTACCCTTTTTGGTATTTACATCAATAAGTTAGAGGAGTGTTTGGAAATCGCAAGGTGCAAAGGAATTGAGCTCGCTTGCATTATCATCACTCTTCTCCTCTGCGTCAATGATATCATCCTTCTTGCTAGAAGCCATGAGGACCTAGACAAGCATCTTAAGACACTTCACGACTATTGCTCCAAGATGGGTATGACCGTTAATACCAACAAGACTAAATTCATGATAATTAAATCCAAAAAGACCACACATGGAAATTTTGTCTATGATGACAATTGCTTGGAACTTGTCTCTTCTTATAAATATTTGGGTATTGACATCCCTTATCATCTTAATTGGAACTGTAGCATTGAGAAAAGGATTATTGGAGGTTGGAAAACTTATTATGTGCTTGAAAACAATTGTAAGGCTATCGATATTTGTATTTGGAGTAAACAAAGGTTCCTCTTTGAGACCCTCATCACCCCTGTTGTCCTATATGTTGTGAAGTCTGGGGTTGCAATATATCCAGAGAGTCTTGGAGAAAGAACTAGATTATCCAAAAGCAATTCAGTACCTACAACCTCAAGATCAAGGGAAAGACCCCCTATCATATCCTCTTGATCAAAGCTGGTCTCTCCCTTATTGAAAGAAAGGCTATGTTTAAACATCTAATGTATAAGAAGAAGCTTTAAAACATGGAATCCAAGAGGATTCCTAAATTTTTTTCTAAATTTAGTCAAAACCCACACCTTTGCGTCAAGTGTGGGTGGCATAAGGATGCCCATTCTTGGCTAAATCACTAAGGGATAAATTAGGAGATCATCCTGAGAAGCAAGGATAATGTCAAAGTTACCATCACCTCCAAATTTAAGGATAAGTTATGAGATGATAAAGAGTTGGAGGGTAAAAGGAAGCTAAGATAATATAAGGAGGTGATCAAACCCCTATTGAGAACTAGAATTATCTTTCTATTTTGAACAGCTCGAAGAAAAAGACGAACATCGCTAATATTAGAACTAACTCTCATGAACTTCGGAGTGAAATTAGGCGGTGGTCTACTCCCAAGGCTCCTTGAGATGATAGAATTTATCAATTTTGTGATACTAAGAAAGTGGAGGATGAAAAACACTTTCTTTTAAATTGTCTGACCCTTACTCACATCCGCTCTCATTTCTATAACATCTGTCACACTTCCAATCTTCTTGACTTACTAAGTCAGCCCAACTATAGTGATCTTGGTGCGCTTCTTTCCCTTCTTCTTGATTAGAGAAATAAGATCCTAAATAATTACAATTAGATTCTCCTTGTTAAGGTCTGATAGATTGCATTGGTCTTAGTGGACGTTAATCATCATCATCATCATTATTATCATCAATAAGTTATTATTATTATTTATTAATCAATTATTATTTATTAATTAATTACTATTAATAATTAAAATAGAAATAATATAAAATTAATCATAATTATTAATTATCATAATAATAATTTTTATTGTAACAGATTTTTTTTAAATTATTTCTATTATTATATATTTGATACAAATGAAGCGTTCAACGTAATATCAACCACATTAATAATTTGTAATTAATTATATTATTATTAAATAATTAATTTATATTAAATAAATTAAAATTAAATAAATAAAATATAATAATATATTATATATTTTTATATTAAATAGTAATTATTATAAATTAATAGTGGAATCCCACAAGCACATTGGTTGAGGATGGGCCTCCGTAGCAAGGCGACCCTCGATCGAACCTCACGGGGTGGTTGTGCCCTATGCTAGGGGGAGGAGACATGCTAAAAAATCTAGTCAGATAAGGGCTAGTGTGGCCTAGGCCGAGTGAGATCCCCAAGGGCTTTGACGGCTTAGATTCTCTTGGGTCGCAACTCCTCAAGCCACCGATCAATCCTGAAGGATCACAAGCAACTTGACAAACAAAAAAATTATTATTATAAATTAATAATTATTATTAATTATAATGATAATAATAATAGTGTTATTGTAATAGTTTTTTTTGTATTATTATTATTTCTATTGCTATATATTTATTAATGGTAGATACAAATGAAGCCTTAGGCTATATCAACCACATTAATAAATTTTATTTGTGTAAGCTTGGCAATACCTTTTCTTTTCTATTAATCATATGTATGAAAGGTTACAAAATATATATCTAGTGGCATCAACCTGCCCGAAGGAAACCATGTTTGTTGGCCATCGATAATCATCATATGCCATCTAGCACATAAAAAATTTGAGCATGTCCATCTAGGCTATATAAGCTATTACGACTACTATATGTTCAAACTTACTACTGACAATGTAAATGTTATCCGACCAAATCATTGTAACAAAAGCATAAAGAAACTTTCAGGAGGTTCATAACTTCTCAACAGTCAGTCATTTGACAATTCTATGGGAGTCCGGTCCTTTGCACTCGACCCTAGCATTTCGTTCTACTGTAGGATTTGTAGCTATTTTTCCATGCGGCCAAGGCGGACAGTCTGGTGGTACTGTTGCACCTGTACTACCTGGATCTCCTACTGAATATCTTTTAGGATAGGCCCCTCTTTCGAGGTTTGCGACGGCTCCTCCAAATTCCTGGTAGTCGTCATTGCTTTTGCCAATAAATGCTTCATGACCTAGTGGAGTTGGACTGACTATTTGAAGAGAGTCTACCTACCTCGGGTGTGTCCAGGGTCCAGAAGCAGGGGTTCCCAATCCTCTATTGGAGGTGACTCTGTCATAGCCTTGGCGTTCAATTCCACCTCCCATAACAAAATTAGGGACTTCACCTGTGCTGGGGTTCCCTCGCTGTAAGAATGCATGAGGTTTTGCATGTTCTCCTCCCTGGTTTTCCCGCCTCTCTTCTGATGGGTCTTGTTGGTTGAGGCTAATGATGTTTTCCTTTTGTTGTTGTTCTGTTTACAGTTGTGACAACGCTCTCTTTTCCCCGGCCTGACCTCTGCCTTCACCATGCTGCCTTTTGCTAGAATTTCCTTTGATCGTGGAACCTCTTTAGCTCTTGCCTTGGCACAGAACAAAAGTGTTGGAGTCAGAGGGAGAAGTAATTTAGACAGACTTGAAAGAGTAATGTATGCAGAAGAATTAAAAACAAACATCCAAATGTCGGTGTTTCCATGCATCCATTCCCTGTGGAACGTAGTTACTATGTTTCGTTCCCTGGTCTGAGGAGTGAAACCCAATTTCCCCGCAACCCCCTCATCATTTGCCTTCATCCTCTCGGTGCCCAAACTTAGGTGAATTCCCTCCCTTTGACTCTCTATTCTCCCCTAGGTCCAGCCAATCCTCTGGCTCAAAGAATTAAGCCCCGCCATAACAGAATTGATACATACCCAGGTGTTGGGATACGTCGAGTCCCCATTCATTCCCCTTTGGGCCAGGGTTTTGCCTAAAGACCAGAACTTGGCTAAATTGACAGAGCCGCCAGTGTTTGGTGACCTCAACTCCCCATTCATGCCCCTCTGAACCAGAAAATTGTCGGAGGACCCAATCATGACCGTATTGACAGACATAGCGGTAAAGGGTGTCCCCAAACTTGATTTCTTTCCATCCCTTTGGCTCTCTATTCTACCCTAGGCCCGGCCAGGCCTCTGGCTCCAAGAATTAAACCACGTCGTAACGGAATTGGCAGATGCACAGGTATCAGCATCCCAAGAATCCCCATTCATGCCCCAATGGGCCAAGGGTTTGCCGAGAGACCAAGCTATGGAATAATTCCCAGACACACCAGTTTTTGGGGGCCTCAACTCGCCATTCCTACCTTGCTGGACCAAAAGTTTACTCGAAGACCAGATTATAATAGACTAAACAAAGATACTGATAATATGAACCCCAGACTCCCCATTCTTTCTTCTTTGGCCCAAAATTTTCTTAGGCAACCGCAGGCTCTCAGAACTACCTTAATCCCGTTTAGGTCTCAGACACTTGGATTTAAAGGGTGTAGGAACAAAATTTGCAACCGAATGCCGAGAGTAGACCCAAACCCTCCACGCATGCCCCTTTGAGCCAACAAATTTCCATATAACACTGAAGTTGAAATTTTTCAGACATCAACAGTAATAAACTCAACCAAATTCTACTAGAAACATGCAGAACCATCACCCATCCCTTCCAATCCAGCCTCCTTTCTTGCAGCATAATCTCCATTTCTAGAACAAAGCAGGCCTAAAATACGTACCAGTGACCCTGTCTGGCCAAAGATTTGCTAGTGTCATCCTATTAATGGCGTCGGTCTCTACTCTCGCAGGCAAATTCCACCACCCTGCTACTGGTCTCTACTCCTGTAGGAGAGCTCCACCACAGACCAAGCATGATTACAATGACGACCATCACCACCTTTCCTACTTGTATTCCCTCCTTTCCCATTCATCTTCCCAATGCGACTTCCACTTGTTGCCAGTCTCTCCAAGTCTTTATTGCCTTACACACGTGGGGACGTTGGGTGGGCCGCCCACCTGCCCTGCTTCTCGTCCCTTTATGCATGGCGACGATCCACGCATGGGTCTCGCATCCCATCGCACCCCGATTGTGGTGACCACATTAATATTTTTAATATGGTTGTGCTAGTATAATTTAATATTGACTTATTTATACCATTTTATTATGTTATAAATTTTGTGTACAAGTATTTTCGCTTTGTTATAAAATATTATATAATGACGTCTTTATACCATTTCATCTCATTATAGATTTCGTATACACAAAGTATTTTCATTTTCTTATAAAATGTTATATTTATTCATTATAATGTCAATGTTGCTTTCATGTAATTAAATAATAATAAATTTAATTACTAAAATTGATGAAAGTGTATATATTTTATTTCTAAATTTAATATGTTTACATATTTTAAATCATTAAGTCATTCAATAGATTTATCTTAAATTTTATATTTTATAAAATAATAACAAAAATAATTTTAGCATGGATATTTCCACAGTCAACAAATTGTTGTTGATGTGAACTTTTGGAGAATTGTGTATTAGAATTATTATGCAGGGGTTGTCCACCGTGCCAATGCTAGCAAGCAAATGGGACAAGAAATTTCAGAACTTGTTGAAGCAAATGATCTAGGACAAGTGAAAATTGTCTCATCCGCCAAAGCTGGGAAGTGGGTTTGGGTCAAGGCCAAACAATATTGGGACATTTTAAAACAAAGACTAACCCGTCTAAAATGGGAGCATACAAGGAAAAAATAGTCTCAAAGGGAAAGTACTCGGGCCCTTCGCAATAAACACTCAAACAAGTCCCATTGCAAGCTTGTGGAAACAAGAAGTCCAAAGGAAAAATCATTGATGGTTCTGCCTTCTATAGTCCCATATCCACAATTCTCACCTGGTCATTTGATCTTTATTTGAAAGAATTGTTAAATGCAAAACAGAGGTTGGAGGTTTTAGAATCTAAAGAGTAGTAAAGAGATCATAAAGTTCATATAATAACAACTGAGAACAAGGCTTTAGTAGAAAGCAATAAAGTTTTGAAAGAACAAGTGGCATTGCTACAATAAGCTTTCCTGATAGGGAAGACAAAATGGAAAAGCATGAAGGCATATGTGCAAAACATAAATAAATCTGTAGTGGAAAGGACAGAGGTAGTGAATGTGAAACCATCCCAGGATAAAGGGAAAGCAGTTGCCCAAATAGACAACCATGAAGAGAAAGTAAGAGAAGAAAGGGAAGGGGATTCCACAAAAGTTTCCAAAAACTGGGCTCAAGTTATTAACAATTACGTTAATAAGGAAGGAGAATCAAACATTCGGGTTGACAACATACAAGATAGAGAAAACAAGGAAAGACAAAATAGAGTAGTAAACATAATTACTAAACGGGTGAAAGACGATGGGAAAAATGAATGTACTCTTGACCTTGCAAGGGACTTCGTGAAAGACACATTGTTATGGAAAAGACAAATATGCCAAGCATGGAGGGTAGGTAAGTTTAACGGTGAGAGAGTCAGACCCATAAAAGTCATCATGTATAGCTTACAGGATAAATATATCATTCTAAGAAAGAAGCATCTCTTGAGGGATTCTTGCTTTTTTCTAGAAGAAGATTTAACTCTAAGACAATAGAAGGAAAGGAGGGAGGAAATGTTAAAGGTTAGGGAAACAAGATATGAAGGCAATAGAGCATGGACTTATAAATTTAAAGATGTGATAGCGCGATTTGGACCTCCTTCCAAAATAGAGCAGCAAGATGGTAATAAAGAAGAGGCAACAAACTCTTCAACAGTAAATCAGGAAGCAAGGTCGATTTATATGGGAAAGCAGGGAGAAGGACTCAAATGTGAATCTTGCATGTCAAAATAAATAGCAATCAATTCATACCCAAGTTTCCTTAAGATTAGTTTGTTGGAATTGCAGAGGTTACCCATGGAGACGAGGACTTGGGAGAGGGCGTATTGCAGAAGATAGAGACATAATTTGCCTCATAGAAACACATGAGCATGAAGGGTGCAAGACACCTTTGTTTGAAGAATATTGGAAGATGGCAGTGTGCAACAAGGTAGCAGGGAATGGCAAAGGACACATGGGTATCATGGTATTAGTGAGGGAAAAATAAGGTCATCTCATTCAGTTAGAAAAAGAAGACTCAAATAAACAATTCATTTGGTTTAAAATATCAGAAAATGGAAATCACATCAGAATTGTAGCATGCTATTTTGCGCCGAAAGTTTGAAAAATCTACAAAAGTAGAGGGCTCGATCACAAAGATCCCTTTATAGCCTTTAAAGTAGATATTGCAACATATTCTTAATTAGGTGAAGTCCTTATAGTGAGTGATTTAAATGCTAGGATTGCAAGTGAGCAAGCTAACATTCTTTGTTGTAAAGAAGATAACGACCCTATTTGGCTTACAAAAGAGAGTAATCATCATTGGGAAAGAATTTTAGAGAACAAGGGCTTCAATATCTTTGGTGAACAATTGCTTACTCTATGTGGGGCCTTTGATTTAGTCATTTGTAATGGCTTGACTAGATTGGCAAAGTCCGGTAATTTTCACTTGCAATAATTACAATGGAGCAAGTGTAGTAGTTTATGTAATTTTCTCACATGGTTTGGGTGAGAAAATGGAGGAAGTTTTGATTGGAGATCAGCTTTGGGATTTAAAATCAGATCATAAGACAATTTATTTAAGTTTCTTTTGGACTGGAAAGAAGCAATTAGGGTAAAAAACTCAACGTGTTCAACAAAATCTTTCATAGGGAAAAATTATTTTGACTCCAGAAAAATGTAATACATTCAAAATGACATCAGAGAGGCTCTTCGAGAAGGAGAAAATTGAATTCACGGCCTTCATAGTCACGAATTAACACATTTAATTCAATGTGCACTTGCAGAGTGCAAAAGAACAAAAATTAAGAAGTTTGAAACAAATTTCTTTCTGGTGAATGCTTGGTTTGGAAAGGAATGAAAAAAGGCAAGAAGAATATGGAAAGAGTCAAACAAACATAACATAAAGCTGAAAGCTTACAAGTAGATATTAAGAAAGAAAAAGGTCAATTTCATGGTTTCAAGGAGGGAAGAACTAGTCTTCCTAGGGAAAAATAATCCCAAATTATTTTGGAAGGAGCTCCAACCGAGAAAGATGCAAACTGAAAATAATATTACAACTTCTAAATGGTTTGACTATGCAATACAACTCGATGAGCAGGATCCCAAGGTCGACCTTCCCCCTTGGTCAACACTGATACTGAACTCTTCACGGTGCAAGAGGTAGAGATGGGTATCAAGAAGTTGAGTGTTGGAAAAGAAAAATACTTAGTTGAACTCCAAGAAGAGTATCTAAAGTGGGCCTCAAAAATTCTTGCACCTCACATTACAAAAATTGTCAACAACATCATACAACAGGGGTTCCCCACAGATTAGACAACTAGTATGGCAATAACTCTTTTCAAGAGCGGTGACGTAAATAATACCTCCAATTATAGGACCATAATGATAAACCCTTTGTTTGCAAAGCTATTTGGAAGCATTCTAGAAAATAAAATCAGCAAGTGGGTAGAAGAAAGAGATAAGTGCGCTAAAAGGCAGGCAGGTTTTAGACCTAAATGTTCCACAGTCGGTCATTGTATAATTTTGAGGCACATCATTGAAAAATTTTGGGAGAAAAAGGAAGAAGTCTTTTGTTGCTTTGTTGATTTCAGAAAAGTGTTTGACATAGTTCCTAAGGAGAAGCTTTGGCGCGGAATTGAGGAACATGGGGTTCCTAAACATTTGAGAGCAGTTGTGCATAGGATGTATGAAGAAGTGAAAATTAGAATTAGAACTTCAACAGACATTTTTGAAAGTTTTAAAAGTGATATTGGGGTCAAGAAAGGTTGTCCACCATCTCCTACCCTTTTTGGTTTATATATCAACAAGCTTGAGGAGTGGTTGAATTTGCAAGGGGGTGATGGTATCTATTTGGGCAAGTTTGTTATAAGGCTTCTTTTGTATGGAAATGATCTTATTCTGATTGCTAAATATGCTCTTGGTTTGCAAGAGCACTTACTATCCCTTAAGCATTTTTGTAAAAGGCTGGGGATGCAAGTCAATATTAGTAAAACAAAAGTAGTGGTTTACTCTAAAACCATAACATAACCAACATAAGTTCTACTTTGAAGACAACATTTGGGAAGAAGTTGTGGATTACAAATACCTTGAAATTGACTTCAACAAAAATCTAAGTTGGGATGACTGTAGAAAGAACAAAACTTTGGGGGGTTGGAAAGTATCTTATGCTTTTCAAAATAGGTGTAGAGAGGCAGACTTATGGGACTCGAAAACCACTCAAACTCTTTTGGGGCTTCTAGTGATTCTGGTGATTCTTTATGGTTGTGAACTATGGACCAACAATACATCTGTCATGCAGTGGAAACAAATTGAGAAAATCTAGAAGCGTTTGATTACAAACAAATTCAAAATTAAAAGTGCAGTTCCTTATGCTATCTTGTTAAGTGAAACAGGGGTTGCTCCTATTGAAGCAATTGCTATGGTGCGAGTCATAAGGTATTTAAAAAAATTGAGCAAATGGAAGAGGGCAGATGGCCTAAGGTTGTCTTTAATGACATATTGTGCAAAAGAAAAAAGACTTGGATGCAACAAAATAACAAATGGTTTAGTAAATGGGGTATTTGCTTGAACATGTTGAAAATAGCAACAAGAAATGATAAAAATAGAATCCAGAATATTCCAATTTTAATTTGTCCTTGAATTATAATTGTGAATTAAAATTTGAATTTAGTCTCACCAGCTTCTTGAAAATAATTAATTAATTCATCTTGAGTTAATTAGTTGGAGAAATTCAAGTTAGAAGTCTTTCTGAAGTCATGCAACAGTTATCCCTTAAATTAAGGAGATTATCCCTTAATTAAGGAGATAAGACAGAGTTATATTTGAGTTGTAATTAGTTAACTCAATTTATTGAGTCAAGTCCATTTAAATTAGTTCCAAACTATTTGAGGAACTAATTGTGAGTTATCAGTCAATTGATGCATGCATGCACTCAACTAGTGTACTCCAGATAACTGAATATTCCCTCATCAGAGACTCATGCATGTCTATTCTTAGAAAGACCCAATCGAGATTAATGTCAAGGACAGTGTATTATCAGTTGCATTGATCTGAAATCACCCCTAGGTGACCTCATGAAATTAATGAAGGTATTACAGACTCATGTGCTGGTGTGTGTGTCTATGTTATCTTAGGAAAAAGATCGATAAGATTGCAAAAAAATTAGACACTTGAAACTGTAAGAGATCATAGTAAGCAAAAGAGAAACACAACAAAATTTAATAAGGAGTTCACCCAATCCTCCTAGGCTACGTCTCGTAGTCCAGCTTTCAGTGGTGGCCTTTTTATTATGTTTTTAAAGCATAGTCTTACAATAAGGAGCTCAATATGAGTCTTACTTGACATAGGATGATCAATAGGATGGCACTTGGAAATCCCAGGTCCTTGGATTCACAAACTCCCCTTAGTGAATTTCGACCTTAATTAGTCTCTGTCTGCTCGATGCTTCCCTTACTCTGATGGTCAACTCGGCTTCTCTGTTCTCTGCAATTATGCCTTTCTTTCCGTGTCTCTCAGACTTCGGCTTCTTCACTGCTTCTTTGCCTCACTGTCTCTCTATCTTGTCTTTGTCAACTCGTGGCTTTAAAGCCAGTTCATTTCTTGAATGTTTGTTTTGGCTTCTCGACTCTCTGGATCACTTGCCTCTGTCCGTTGGGACTTCTCTGCCCTGCATCATCATTGCTGTGTAATGCTTTGCAGGGAGGTGGCCACCTCTTTTCTTGCGAACTGAGTGTCAGTTCTTCCTGAACAGTTGGTTTTTTTTTTTTTGCCAGATGCTTGCGAAACGAATCCCTTTGTCGACTCATTGGTCAAATCGAACTTCAAATCTTTATGCGTTGTAGCTTATTTCTCCCTTGGGTCTGGTCATCCATCGGGTTGAACCTCTGTCATTCGATTTGGAGCCACTAGATCCTACGGTCTTCGCTTATATCGCGCAGTTGAGTTGCTCAACCGTTAGTCCATGATGTAAGCAGTTTTTCTCTCTCCCCGTCGGACACTTGTCGCCTAGTGTATGGAATCGCTGGGTCTTCGGCCAAACCCACTTACCGCCCGAAATGCCTCCGATATTCCGCCGGTTTTTGAGCGCGGGACCCGCTTGTCAATTTTAGCGCTTTCCCATGGTTTTCTGGTTTCCCTTGTGACCGAGTGCTCGGGGCTCTTCCTTCTCGAGGGGTTTTTCCTTTGCTAATTGCGTATCAGAAACAACCTCCGTTTCTGGGTTTGAGCTTGCCAACTGCCATTTTTGTGTCATCCGCAATCTCCATCGGCCAACAGTCAGCGCGCTTTAACTGAAGGTCCTCGTTGCTTCATGCTGGCTGCAAATTATCATTATTCAGAGGTTATTTCTGATAACTATAAGATTTATTGAAGTCTGACATTCATTCTTAACAATCATGGAATTGTTTTAGGATCCAATTTAGATTATAACCTTCCCATTGAAAAATCTTTTGGACCATTAAAAGTTGGTTTTCAAGCATCGACTAAGCGAGGATACAACTTTCTCACCTGTCCAATCTCTATCCATTTTGCACTGCTTGGCTTTGAACCCCTAAGCCCAATTATGAGGTACTCAACTTCTCCCTTGTGCATCGTTCTCACCTTCTTGTCCAGAATTGTGTAGGTAGCAGGTCATCAATAGAAGGCAATTGACTCTCTTCTTCAGGATCTTCAATTAACGAAGGTTCAAATAGTCTCAAGTTGTCTGCATTGGCGGCCGAGTAGATGTGCATATAAGCTGGCAAATCGAGGCGAAAAGCATTCTCACCAATTTTCTCAAGGATCCTGAATGGTCCATACCTTATTGGTTTCAGCTTTCTACCTTCTCCTTGCATCCTATCCTTGCTGATATATAGCCAAACTTGATCACCAACTTGGAAAGTATGCTCCATCCGATGTTTGTCATGCCTTGCCCTATATTTGGCCTGGCTCTTTTCCAGCTGTTCATGTACTGCCTGATGGATCTCTTGGATTTGTTCAATGAACCTAGTTGCCTTGTCCACATCGTTGTGTCCCTCAACTGTTGTGTCCTTACCAAAGACAAAATCCAAGGGAGACCTTGGTGTGAAACCAAAACAGGTCTCAAAAGGAGATCTCTGTGTGGAAGAATGTTTGGCTCGGTTGTAAGAATGCTGCACATAACAAAAATGTCCATCCCAAAGCTTAGGATGCTTGCTGCAATATCCCCTGAGCAACTGGATCACTGTCCTGTTGACTACTTCTGTCTGGCCATCGGTTTGTGGATGGAAAGCTGTGCTTTTCTTTAGTTTGGTGTCCATTAGTTCCCACAAACTTGACCAAAACTTTCCCACAAATCGGGTGTCTCAATCAGATATAATGGAAGTGGGTAATCCAAAATGAACCCATACATGTTGAAAGGACAATTTTGTAGTTTGTTCAGTTGTAATCTGTTTATTACAAGGTATCAAAATACACATTTTGCTGAACCTATCCACAACAACATATAGATAATCATGACCTTTCCTAGATTTAGGCAGTCCTCCAACAAAGTCCATGGAAACACTTTCCCAAGGATGACAAGGAACTGGTAATAGAGTGTACAAGCCTAGTTTTCCATTGTTGGGCTTGCTTTTAGCACACATATTACACCCTCTTACATATCTTGAAACTGTCTCATTCATTTTTGGCCAATAACAAAATCTTTGCAGCTGTGCAACTGTTTTACTTACCCCAAAGTGACTTGATATTAGAGAAGTGTGTGCTTCTCGAATTATCTTGACTCTTTCAGTTTGTGGAATGCATAACTTCCCACAATGATATAAGATTTCAAGCCTCTGTGGAAGTTTTTTGTAGCTTCATGTTCCGGATTATCCACAGTTTCAACTTCATTCTGCCGACGTTTCAAACCCCAAAGGGGGTCCATCATCAAGACAAATCAGAAAGATAGAGATGCATGAAAGATTATTTGAGAGAAGGAGCTGAGCGCTTGGGTATAAATAAACTAAAGAACCCTAATATAAGGGCCGACACATGATTATTTCTTAATTTTTGTTATTATTATTATCATTATTTTAATAGATACTTATATTTAAATATTTATCATTATTTATTTTTTATTTATTAAATCATTCCTCAATAGATTAATCGCTTAATTGATCTATTACTTTAGGTTTTATTTAATTGATAATTTAATTCCTATTATTTTTTATATTTAATTAAAATCATAAATATTTATTTTTATTATTATGCTTATATTAATATAGATATAAATTATTATTTTTAGCATCAACTATTAATTATTAATAGATTAATTAATAAATCATTTAATTAATTCGCCAATTAATTAATTAATATCTGATTTTTATTTACATTAAAATTAACATTAATTAATTAATCAATTACTTAATTAGTATTTGAACCCTAGTTTCTAACTAATTAAAATTAATTATTCCTTTTGTTTTATTCATTTTATTAATTAGTTAAATTAAATCAATATTGAAAACCTAATTGATTTATATAGAAAAACCCTAAATTATTTATTTTGCTTTTATTTATTTTCATGATGATTAATTACATTTTATTATGATGATTAATCATATTTTATTCTTATTCTTATTTATATTTATATTATTATTTTTTTTATTTTTATTATTAATTCTATTTAATTAAGCCATTAATTTAATTTAATTAATTAAATTAATTTGCATTGATTAATTGATTAATTAATAAACCAAACCTTCTGAATGGAATGTCCTTTCGATCATCAAGTTTCCAAGGGTCTCGAGGGGTTTATCTGTCTAATCAGGGGGAACCAGTTTCCACTGATTTCACTACCATCGTCCTTGTTGAGGTTCTGCGGAAATTTCATAATTTCGATGGCTTCTCTGATTTTTCTTTTGTGATAATTGTCCTCCCTTGCAATTAACCTGGCGTCTTCCAAACACATATGATGTTTGGTCTTGGATGAGTGCTCTGCAAGGGCTGATGTACGGGATCTTTCATTCTTTATGTCAACCGCGTGTTCTTTAAGCCTGGTTTTCAGAGATCGACCTATTTCCCCAATATAACTCCTACCACATGAGCAATCAATCTTGTACACTCCCTTGAGTTGTTGACGATCAATGTTATCCTTAACTGACCTCATCATCTTCCTTATCGTTCCACATGTTGTAAATTGAGTGTCTATGTTTCTCCTTTTTAATATTTTTGTGATATTGTCGGTAACCCCCTGGATGAATGGAAGGTAAACCCTCCTTTTTTTTCTTTCCTGTCTTCAGGGGTACGCTTCGAGAGGGACCTGTCTTGAGCCCTTCTTATATCCTTCTTGATGCTCCACTCCTTGTATCCAATGCTCTTGAAGACAGAGGTTAAGTGTTCAATCTCCTCCTTCAGGTGATCAGGGTCAGAAATCCTGAAAGCCCTAACAGCCAGGGTGTTTAGAACGCCAGATTTCTGGGAGGGATGATGGTAAGAGTCAACATGAAGATAGCTATCAGTGTGAGTTTTTTTCCTATAGACCTGGTGTCCCAAAGTACCACCCTCCCTTCTACTGATCAGGACATCTAGAAAGGGGATCTTACCATTCTCCTCAAGCTCCATAGTAAATTTGATTTCAGAGGATAAAGAGTTAAGATGATTGAAGAATTTTTCAAGCTCTGTTCTATCGTAGGTCCAATTCAGGTTGGTGTCATCGACAAATCTTTTCCACCAAGCTGGTTTCAAGTGGAATGAGTCAAGGGCTTTCTTCTCAAAGTACTCCATGTATAGGTTGGCGACAATAGGTGAGAGCGGGGAACCCATGGCAACTCCAGAAATTTGTTCATAATAGTGATCTTGAAAGCTGAAGAAAGTGGACCTTAAACAGATTTCTACAAGCTTCACTATTTGAGGATCAGTGGCCATCCTTATAACATGTACAATTTCTAAATTAATTAATAAAATGAATAAAGCAAAAGGATTAATTAATTTAATTTAATTTAATTATTATATTAATTATATTAATTAAATTAATGGCTTAATTAAATATAATTATAAAAAAATAATAATAATAATAGAAAATAAAATAAAAATAAAAATCAGATTAAAAATAAGAATAAAAATATGAATTAAATCATCATAAAAAAATGTGATTAATCATCAATGAAAAATAAATAAAAGCAAATTAAATAATTTATGGTTTTTCTAAATTAATTAATAAAACGAATAAAGAAAAAGGATTAATTAATTTTAATTAGTTAAAATCTAAGGTTCAAATTCTAATTAAGTAATTGATTAATTAATTAATGTAAATAATAAATATAAATATAAAAATCTGATATTAATTAATTAATTAACAATTAATTGATTGATTTATTAATTAATCTATTAATAATTAAATAAAAATAAATAATTTTTGAATCTAATTAATAATATAAATTCTTATGATTTTTAAATAAATATAAAATTTTAATAATATAAATAAATATTTATGAATTAATTAAAAGAATGGTTTTAATAATTTCAAAAATTAAGAAATAATCATGTGTCGGCCCTTATATATTAGGGTTCTTTTGTTTATTTATTCCCAGGCGCTCAGCTCGTTCTCTCAAATAATCTTTCATTCATCTCTATCTTTCTGATTTGTCCTGATGATGGACCCCCTTTGGGGTTTGAAACGTTGGCAGAATGAAGTTGAAACTGTGGACAATCTGGAACATGAAGCTACAAAAAACTTCCACAGAGGCTTGAAATCCAACATAACTTCCCTGTATGGAGGGGAAACATGGAAAGAGATCTTTCTTCTCGAAATCCTGAGGATAAAAATTGAGAGGAGAGCTGTGGACCTGGAATTTCTGAAACAATGTAGGAACAAGAGAATCATTCCTCCTTTTGCTAAAGTTAATCACAGACTATTTAATTAGTATAATAATAGATCATTTTTGAAATTGAGCCTAGCACTTATTCGAAGTGAAATTAAGAGAACCAGGGCAGCGTTAGATTAACTCAATCGGTTGGCCCTCCCCTGGCATCTAAAACTAACCATGAAAATTAGCTTTGATCTCTGGAAAATTGTTGATGCGAAAGCTACGTTGAAAGCACAGGAAGAAGGTAGAATCGCCAGAGAAAGACAATCCAAGAAGTTGGCCAAACTAGAAAAAGGCATTGATTTTTCTGTGGTTAACAACTGCGCTGGGAGTTCAGGCACTAGCAACAACATCAAGAACAAGAACATTGAAACCCTACGTTGTTTCAATTGCTCATCCGGTGATCAGGGTATAGATTGCAGTGCTCCCAATCCCAATATCAACTGCGCTGAGAACTCCAGCAATAACACCAACTACGTTGTGGGTTTTAACAATAACACCGTGGAAAAGATGAGTCCTGCGCTGTCCCTGGCACTAAAAGATAATATTATGGGTAATAGCGTAGGTAATATGGGTAATAAAGCAGTTAAAAACAATGAGATTTTGGATACCAGCGTGGAGCAAAGAATAACCAGCGTAGAACACTCAGAAAACAACGTGGATCACCCAATGCCCTGCGCTGACAGCATTAACACCAGCACTTCTGATAAGAATGTGATAATTAAGGATAACTTAATGAATAATGGCGATGGTAATGCGGGTAAAAGAGGGGTTAACAGCATGATGAATAGCGTAGAACTCTCAACCAGCGTGGAGCTCTCAATAACCAGCAATGATCACACATCCCCCTGCGCTGACAGCGTTATCACCTCCAGGATTAATAACGTAAGTGATGATAACGTAAGTGATGTTAACACCAGGATTAATAACGTAAGTAGTGTTAACACCAGCACTTCTGATAAGAATGTGATAATTAAGGATAATTTAATGAATAATGGCGATGGTAATGCGGGTAAAAGAGGGGTTAACAGCATGATGAATAGCGTAGAACTCTCAACCAGCGTGGAGCTCTCAATAACCAGCAATGATCACACATCCCCCTGCGCTGACAGCGTTATCACCTCCAGGATTAATAACGTAAGTGATGATATGAAGAATAGTGCATCAATTATTAACCTGGGTAATGATAATAAGAATTTAGTGGGTAATGCGGAAATAATAATTGTTAATAGCGTGGGTTATACTAATGGAATAATGGGTAAGGAGGATAAAAGAAATTATAGCATGGAGCACTACATTCCCTACGTTGACAATGACAATGCTAAAGAAATTATGAATGATTACAAAAACTGAAGCGGCTTGGAAAGTGAAAATTTCGATGCGGGAAAATAATTCTAACCATGGAATGATTATTAATAACTATAATGCTTCCAAGAATAATCACAGCAAAGATAAAATTGTGATTGGGAACCCCTCTATTCCAAATACACATGATAAAAGGGTTGTGAATCTCTCATCTATAATTCTCAATCCTGAAGAAATCAGAATCTTGAGCAAAGATTTGGGATTTGCAGTCTCACCTAAAAATATTCCTTTTGAAAGAAAAATCTGCAACATTGAGAATGGGACTCAAGGTCTTTCATCAAACGACAGAGAAATATTAAGACAAGAATGTTCCCTAGCTTTGTTGAGGTCTAAACGCCCAAGGAGTAACCTTAATAAGGAACGGCAGGAAGCTCTGAAATCTCTTCGTAATAATGATAAAATAGTGGTCCTTAAAGCGGATAAAGGGGGAGCCACCGTTGTGTTAAACAAGGAAGATTACATTCATAAAATGAATGAGCATTTGAGTTGTGGTAGTTATAGAAGGGTCAATTCTAACCCCATTCCCAAGGTGATAAAGCAGGTCAAGAAAGCCATCATGGAAACCAACCTGGAAGATAAAATAAAAAAGAGGTTGATTCCCTCCTGTGAGGTTATTCCCAGAATCTATGGATTACCAAAAATCCATAAGGAAGGGGTCCCTCTCAGACCAATTGTTAACACCATTGGTTCCCCTACTTATGAATTAGCTAAGTATGTAGCTAAGATCCTAAAACCTCTGGTTGGTAACACAGACTCCTTCATAAAAGACTCTACAGATTTTGTTAATCTTATTAAGGATAAAAGGGTGGATAAAGAAGATATTCTAGTAAGCTTTGATGTCGTATCCTTGTTTACAAAGATTCCCCTTGATGAAGCTGTACATGTTATAAGGATGGCCACTGATTCTCAAACAGCGAAGCTTGCAGAAATCTGTTTAAGGTCCACTTTCTTCAGCTTTCAAGATCACTATTATGAACAAATTTCTGGAGTTGCCATGGGTTCCCCGCTCTCACCTATTGTCGCCAACCTATACATGGAGTACTTTGAGAAGAAAGCCCTTGAATCATTCCACTTGAAACCAGCTTGGTGGAAAATATTTGTCAATGACACAAACCTGAATTGGACCCACAGTAGAACAGAGCTTGAAAAATTATTCAATCATCTTAACTCTTTATCCTCTGAAATCAAATTTACTATGGAGCTTGAGGAGAATGGTAAGATCCCCTTTCTAGATGTCCTGATCAGTAGAAGGGAGGATGTTACTTTGGGACACTAGTTCTATAGGAAGAAAACTCACACTGATAGCTATCTTCATGCTAACTCTTACCATCATCCCTCCCAGAAATCTGGCGTTCTAAACACCCTGGCTGTTAGGGCTTTCAGGATTTCTGACCCTGATCACCTGAAGGAGGAGATTGAACACTTAACCTCTGTCTTCAAGAGCATTGGATACAAGGAGTGGAGCATAAAGAAGGCTATAAGAAGGGCTCAAGACAGGGCCCTCTCGAAGCGTACCCCTGAAGACAGGAAAGAAAAACAAGGGAGGGTTTACCTTCCATTCATCCATGGGGTTACCGACAAGATCGCAAAAATATTAAAAAGGAGAAACATAGACACTCAATTTACAACATGTGGAACGATAAGGCAGATGATGAGGTCAGTTAAGGATAACATTGATCGTCAACAACTCAAGGGAGTGTACAAGATTGATTGCTCATGTGGTAGGAGTTATATTGGGGAAACAGGTCGATCTCTGAAAACCAGGCTTAAAGAACACGCGGCTAACATAAATAATGAAAGATCCCGTACATCAGCCCTTGCAGAGCACTCATCCAAGACCAAACATCATATGTGTTTGGAAGACGCTAGGGTAATTGCAAGGGAGGACAATTATCACAAAAGAAAAATCAGAGAAGCCATCGAAATTATGAAATTTCCACAGAACCTCAACAGGGACAATGGTAGTGAAATCAGTGGAAACTAGTTCCCCTTGATTAGACAGATAAACCCCTCGAGACCCTTGGAAGCTTGATGATCGAAAGGACATTCCATTCAGATGGTTTGGTTTATTAATTAATCAATTAATCAATGCAAATTAATTTAATTTAATTTAATTAATTATATTAATTAAATTAAATTAAATTAATGGCTTAATTAAATAGAATTAATAATAAAAATAAATATAAAAATAATAAATAATAATAGAAAAATAAAAGTATAAATAAGATTAAAAATAAGAATAAAATATGATTAATCATCATAATAAAATAAGAATAAGGATTAGTAAATTTCTAAATTAATTAACAAAATGAAAATAAGCCAAAAGGATTAATTAATTTAATTTAATTAATTAAATTAATTATATAATTTAATTATTAAATTAATTTAATTTAATTTAATTAATTATATTAATTAAATTAAATTAAATTAATGGCTTAATTAAATAGAATTAATAATAAAAATAAATATAAAAATAATAAATAATAATAGAAAAATAAAAGTAAAAATAAGATTAAAAATAAGAATAAAATATGATTAATCATCATAATAAAATGTGATTAATCATCCTGAAAATAATTAAAAAGCAAATTAAATAATTTAGGGTTTTTCTAAAATTAATTAATAAAATGAATTAAGCAAAAGGATTAATTAATTTTAATTAGTTAAAATCTAAGGTTCAAATTCTAATTAAGTAATTGATTAATTAATTAATGTAAATTAAAAAATCTGATATTAATTAATTAATGAATTAATTAATAACAAATTAATTGATTGATTTATTAATTAATCTATTAATAATTAAATAAAAAAATGAATCTAATTTAATAATATAAATTCTTATGATTTTAATTAAATATAAATTTAATAATATAAATAAATATTTATGAATTAATTAAAAGAATGATTTTAATAATTTCAAAAATTAAGAAATAATCATGTGTCGACCCTTATATATAAGGGTTCTTTTGTTTATTTATTCCCAGACGCTCAACTCTTTCTCTCAAATAATCTTTCATTCATCTCTATCTTTCTGATTTGTCCTGATGATGGACCCCCTTTGGGGTTTGAAACGTCCGCAGAATGAAGTTGAAACTATGGACAATCCGGAACATGGTTTGGGATATTTGGTGAAGCCTTGCAGGCATATTTTCACAAATTTTCCTATTTCTAGTTAGTGTTTTCAAATGCAGTTTTCAAGCCGGTGGAAATGAATTTTAAAAATATTAAAGAGGTTTTGGTTGCTAACAATATCATTTACAAAAACCTATCTCAGTTTTCTAACATATATTATTTTTTAGGATATACAAAGGGATCAATTGATTCCATTTTTCTTAATTTCGAGTGGAAAAAGCTCATGGATAGTTAGTGACTTGGATGCCATCTCATCAAATAAGAGTTTCTATCAAATTAGAATTTTTGTTCCTTATCACCATCAATCCTCAAAGATAGTTCCAAGTAGATTCATTAGTTTTGAATGTCTTAGAGTTTATTCTTAATTTTGTAATACAATTTTTAGATATTTGTAATGAATCTTGATATTTTCTATCAAGATATTTTGTGAAGAATTTGTATAAATACTTTGTTAATTGAAGTAATAGATGTTGGGACTTGGATTGAGAAATACTACTATTAGTGTAAAGCTGGTCACTGAGATTTAGTGGCCATTTTCATTAATACAAACAACCTATTTTAGGATTCCTATGTCATACCAATGTGGTGAAGTGCTTCTTACTATAATTTGGTTTTTCTCTTTGTTTTTTCATATGTATTCAAATCTATTTTGTCTTTAAGAAAATTAGGTTTAGGATTTGTTTCAAAACACTCTATTCTATATTAAAGAAAAATCAATGTTTTCTTCTGAAGTTTAAATATAGAATTCTTAATTTCTCTATATTTAAAGTGAATCCTAAATTGTTCTTCCTTCTCCATCTCATAAAATACAAGGATCCAGCAGGGCTAGATCCCAACTTCAATGTGGTTTTTTGGTTACGTTTGTAATAAGTTCACAGCCTTATTAAATTACAGAGTGATAATAGATACATATTTGGGTTACTATTAACAACCTCACATGACTACTCATGCTTCTCAAAGGACTCCTTGTGAGAATCAACAGACTCATATATGGAAGATGAATCCTCATTACAAGGAATCTCTCCCATTATCTCACCTAAGCATGAATGTTTAGGCTTTCAAGTTTCCTTGTAGATGAATAAAATACCTCTCCTCCCTAATTCATTTTTGCTACATGCTTGAGGCTTTGCATCTTTTTGTTTGCCACCAATTCGCATCCTCATCATTTCCTCCATGGTAAACTGCCTTATGAATAGTTTTAAGTTTCTCTTAGCCAACCTTTTGGCTAGTTCATAAGAGACAAGTGAGACAAGTTGTTCATTTTTTGAAATGGCCAACAACCTAGGTTGTAGTATCTTGAAAATTTCATCATCATTACTAATAACTCTAGCCCTTATTTTTAAGATATTGAGCCTCTTCTCAATGGTATAAGAGACCCAAGGTGTTACGTAGATCCTAAAGATTCTATTCTATCAACTAGAAATATTTCCCCATAATGTCATCATTATGAGGAAGCATAGGTCAACTTATTCTAATAATATCACTAAGATAAGAGGCTACTATAAGTATGAACATTTCACAATGGTTCTCTGGGAATCTAGGTTGGATCAAGGTAAGCATTGTTAGTTTGAGTGTGTTATCACCCAAAAAATGATCACCTAGCCATTTCCTATTAGGCTTATCAAAATACACCATGTATAATGGGTTTTTACATATTAAAACCCACTTTCACCTTAGGAAATAATTTAGCGAACTATTTTCCTAAATTATTTCTCCTTAAAATCCAAAAATCCCAGTGAAAATAATTAAATAAATCATTATTTAGTTATTATTCCCTTATTTCTCTCATGAAACAATTATTAAATCATTATTTAATAATGATTTTAATTTAAATTTGACTTAATGACCATAAAGTAATTAATAAATCATTTTTTATTTGTTAATTACTTTAACCACTTTCAAAATAAAAATATTTGATCATTTCAAATATTCTTTCGCTCTCAAAAATATAATAAAATATTCATAACATTTAGATTTTGATTAAACCTATATTATTTTATTAATTTCTAAATCTCAATCTATCTCAATATTTTGTTATAAATAGAGGGTTTTTCCCTCATTTTTGACCGTGACCATTCTCAAATTAAAGATATTTGTGATCCCCACTCCAATATATTGATAACTCTAAAGCTATGTGAGGTTTATAGATGAAATCTACTAAAAGGTGAGTTGGGGTTTCATCCAACATGTAGAAGGAAACCCAAGGTTTTTTGTCCCGAAGCTCTATGATTCTAAAACCAAAGTTCTAGAAACTCTTAAAAGAAAATACTCAAATCCAAGATGTCCCAAATGATCTCCTCCTCCTTCTTTTCAAGGCTCGATAGATAGATATCCGATCTTCTAGAAGTATTCTATTTTATTATTTTATTATTATTCTAGAAGCTCCCCCTTTCACTTCATCTAAGTGACTTTTAATTTAATTTAATTTAATGTTACTTAAGTCACTTTTGGCCTTTTTCCTTAAATTAGTCATTCCCCCTTCTATTATTTAATTAAGTGACTAATTAAAGTCACTTTTAATCTACGAAAATTGGAAAATCACCCACCATACTCTCTTTGGCCACTTGAAGTCAAACTTTAGCATGTCATCTTGTAGATTTTATCATTTCAGTTCCAACAAGCTATTACACAAAGGTGTTCCATCATATATTCTTCCTTAAATGCCACCTTAAGTGTAATTAATTAATTTGGGCTCAATAATAACCCCATTTTAAATGAATTATCGAAATGAAATGAAACAAAAATAAAGTTGTGCATATTCAACCGTCATGGTCGAATATGCCAAGAGAATTCTATCAGAGCCTATAAATCTCCTCAAAACCTCTCCAAGGCCTATGATCATGTAATCCTAGTGTTGTGACCTAGCCATCACATACCCTGGAAATCCATCCTAGTTGTACTATAGAGGAAATTAAAAATGGGTACATTAAGTTCCTCTGGTAACTCCAACTTATAATCATTATCATAAATCTTATTCACTAGTCAACATGGTTTAATTTTCTTGTACTTGATATTACTCTATGAAACCTTAGGAAATATTTTATTCCTTAAATGTGCCATCATGATATCTTATTTAAATACTTTTACCTTCTTGGTAGATTTGTCACATTATTATATGTTGTGTTTGATACAAATTAGATCATTATATTGTTCTTCATATATCTCGATGCATTTGGAGTGGAAAATGTGGAGGAATCATCTCACAAGACCATTTTTATGGCAGAACCCTGTTTGGTGAAACAAGTTCTGAAACCTTCCAGGAGTGTTTTGAGGCATCAAACAACGTTTTTTGGGGGTAAAAAATTATTACACCTTTTCATGTTATTCTAAACACAGATACAATTCTAACGGCTCAATAAGCACGTCAATCAAAGTCTATATGCAAAAGTTATGCCACTCAAAATTTGACCTTCTTGTTTTCACACCTATAGTTCAAGAGGATGTCACATCAACCCCCATTATTTATGTAAAATGGGCTAGCCATGTGTTTTTGATGTAAAATACTCTAGAATATTCCATATTGTAACTCTAGTTAAGAGTTGATGTAGTCAAAATTAACCACTAGTAGACTATCAAAATGTGTTATAACCAGGCCACTAGGAGAAAGAGTCATTTAATTCTTTTGAGAGAATTTTGTTCCATTTATGAGGAAATATAGACAAGAGGGATAGGAGGTAGAGAACACAAATATGATCTATGCATTGTAGCAGCCCATGGGCCACAAGCATTACTTATTTGTACATACGACCATATTTCTAGATAGAGAACGAGAGTGAAGTGGCATCAACTTCGAGTGGGGTTTTCTCCTGAAAGGGTTTTCGAGAGAGCATATATCGTGTCTTATGTGTGTGTGATATTATTTTTTCATTCTCTAATTTTGTGCATAATTTCCATTCACATGCACGCACTAATTACACTAAAATCTACAGATCTAGAATTTAAATAAAAGTGTACTAGTGTAGAATCTCAGATTTTGAATATAATATTGTCATATCTGATGTGACGAAATGTCCAGTGGAATATCCATGGTATTTTATTGATCATTGGGTATCAAAGTTAGTTTCTTTGGGAATTTTGTGGATATTGCATGGATCTAGATCGATGGGGTTGAAAATTGTAAAATCCTAATCATGGTCAATGAATCTGTAAACAAACCTCATGATATTGTCGAGGTGAGGTTTTCGCAGCTCGAACAACAAGTCACAAATATAAATTGAAATGTAAACCTCCTCATGGCAGACCTAGGAAATAAGATGGGGATATTTGGAGAAGATCAGTGTTTGAATGTAGTGGGAAAAATTAGAAGGGGGATTGGGAGATTGGGAATACATAAAGAACCAACTAAAGAAAGAACCTAGAAAAGCTCAACCCAGTTTGAGTGTCGTGAATCAGTCTCTGTTCAAAATGGAAGAAAATTCAATATCAAGTCATACCATGATGAGATAGATGCTCTAAAGCTGAAGCATTGTTTGCACTAATTGTAATTTTACTTCAGCATCCATCAGATTGAGGAATGGAAAAATATTTCATTCAAGCAACTAAAATTAGAGGGACATGCACTGACTTGGTGGGAAAGCCACACAAAAACCTTGAGGTTGGAAGGATAATCTCTAGTGACTAAGTGGGAAGATTTCAAAACCCCCATTAAGTCACTGTTTAATCCTATTAGGTACGTGGAGGACCAGTGGATATGGTGGCATTACTTCAGGCAAAAGTCGAGCCAAAGAATGCAAGAGTACACCACATAATTCAAAAACATGGCTATAATGTTGGGTATCTCTCCAAAGAAAGCAAATGTACTCCTCAAGTATTTGGGGGGTCTGCACCACCATCTGCATGAGAAAGTGATGTTTTTCAAGCCCAAATTGATGGACACAGCTTGTGTATAGGCATAGTACCTAGAGAATATAGGCCTAAAAAGAGCGCAATAAAGTGGATCGAAGCAAAAGGAGAAATAAGAAGCTTCTAAGGAGGGGCAGAAGAATCGAAAAGGGGGAAATATAAAAATATGATAACCACAACAAATCAGTGGAAATATCCTAACAACCACTACAACCCCTGCAACATTGATGGGAATACAGAGGAGAAGTGTTGGAAGTTGCATCCAGAAGTAGAATAAGAAAGATAATAACATGAATAATATCATGGCTACTTATTTGAGAAACCAATTTGAAAGCATCTCTAACATGAATGAGAATATCATTTGTACATCAATGCAGAAGAAGGTGAAACTGAGCAGCCTTTAACAATAGGAAGAGAAATAAATGACAAAAATCTTCCATATAAAGATAGAGGTCAAGAAGACAAATATCGATGTTTTGTTTGACTTGGGATCGCACACAAATATGATTGCATGAGAGTTGGCCAAGAAGTTGGGGCTAGAATTTCATGATCATCCAAACCCATATCCACTAGGATGGGTAAATAAGGATGCAGAGCTGAAGGTAACAAAACAGTGAAAAATTACATTTGCTATAAGTGTTGATTTTATTAATGAACTAGATTTTGATGTGGTTCCCCTTGATGTATGTGGAGTCATGTTTAGGATTCCATACATGTACATGTGTGCCACAATATTCATGAGGAGACCTAACTAGTATTGATTCATCAAGGATGGAAAATCGTTCATCATCAACGCGCACAAAGGAATGTCGAGAATTTCACCGGTAAGTGCAAACCAAGCCAAGAAATTGATCAGTTCCAGCAAGAAGTATGTTCTACTGTTTAAGATAAATTCAACCTAAAGAGGAATTAATAAGAGGCAATGCATCCTTCAAGGGATGTACTAAGAAATAGAAACAACATTTGGAGGAGTTGTTACAAACATACAAAGATGTGTTATGAGAGCCTAAAGGGTTACCACCTAAGAGAGAAGTGGAGCATGATATCCATTTATTTTTGGACTCCCCATTTCCAAATATTGAGTTGTAGAGGGAGTCTGTTGTAGAAGAAAGTGAGGTGAATAAATAGTTTTAGCAACTGTTGGAATACGACGTCATTTGACTGAGTACATCACCATGTGGGTCTCCCATAATCATTGTGCCAAAAAATGATGGTACTTGGTAGATGTGTATAGATTACACAAGGTTGAATAAAATCATTCTGAAGAACATACAACCCATGCCCAGGATAGACAATATACTAGATCATTGTAGCAAGCAAAGTATTTGACCAAGCTAGACTTGAAGTCTGGATATCACCAGGTTCAAGTCAAAGAGGAAGATATATGGAAGAACCCCTTCGAAACCAAGGAAGGTTTGTATGAGTAGTTAGCTATGCCATTTGGTCTATGTAATGAAACAACTACATTTATGAGATTAATGAATGATATACTACACACTTTTATAGATCCATTTATTATTGTCTATTTGGATGATATATTGGTATATAGTGCTACCCAGGAGGAGCATATTTCACATTTGACGTAGGTGCTGGAAACATTGAACAAACACCAGTTACTAGCAAATCTCAAGAAGTGTGAATTTTCCCAGCAGTTCTTGCTGTATCTGAGGTATGTGATCGGTGGAGGAGAGCTGAAGATAGATCCTTCCAAGATGGAGGCCATCATGAAATGGTTGGTGCCTACTAAGCCTTCTAAGAATAGGAGTTTCATTAGGGAAACATAGTACCTGAGGAAATTCATAGCCTCATTTTCAACAATAGCAGCACCACTCCATGCCATAAAAACAAGTGGCAAGAGTTTCCAGTGGGGAAAGGTCGGCAGGAGGCTTTTGAGGAGATATAGAAGAAGATCAATCAAGCACCAGTTCTGGCATTACCAAACTTGTAGTGACCCTTTGAGGTGGAGACAAATACAAGTAGGTATGTTATTGGAGTTGTCTTGATGCAAAGAGGAAGGCCCATTTACTACCATTCTGAAGTATCTCATGGGGAAGTTCTTAACTACCCTACCCAGAATAAAGAGCTCTATGCCATGGTGTAAGATGTGAAGAAGTGGAAGCACTATCAGATTGGAATGGAGGGGGAAGTTCTTAACTACCCTACCTAGAATAAAGAGCTCTATGCCATGGTGCAAGATGTGAAGAAGTGGAAGAACTATCCGATTGGCATGGAGATAGTAATCCACACATATCATCAACCATTACAGTTCTTGCAGACCCAGAGTAAGATACAACAGACCATCCATTACAAGTGGATGGGGTTTTCACAATAGTTTAAATTGGTGATCAAGTATAAGAAGGGAAACAAAAACAAGTTGGTAGATATTATTTCAAGGCCAACCACATCAAATATTATAGGTTTGGGTACTCTTATGCTCATGGAGACATTCACCCATGATGCATACATTGAGGCATATTAAGGAGATGAGGACTTCAAGGAGGTGTATCAGTAGTTGCAGAGTCAGAATCATGTGCATGATCGAGACAATGTCGTTCACTACCATCTTCAGGATGGGTTACTCTATAGGCTATATAAGCTCTATGTTCCTAAAGGTGAGTATTTGCAGCTGTTTAGAGAGGCTCACACCTCCAAGGGTGGAGGGCACTTTGGTGTAGGGAAGATTTTGGCTTACTTGAAGAGGTACATGTATTGGCCCAAGATGCAACAGTAGGTACCTAGGTTCATAAGAGGATGCATGCTTTTTTGTACCAACAATCCTAGCAATAGAAAACATGGTATGTATCATCCCTTACCTATACCTACTCGTCCTTGGGAAATCGTTTCCATGGTCTTTGTGGGAGGTTTATTGACAAACAGGAAGGGACATGACTACCTGTTCATGGTATTTGATAGGTTCAACGAGATGTATGTTTAGATGCTCTATAAAAATACCATCAATCAATAAGAAGTAACAAACTTGTTATTTTCACAGGTTTCGATGCACTTTCGGATGCAAAGGAGCATCATCTCAGATAGGGACACAAGATTTCTTAGAGAATTTCAGACTACATTATGGGAGAAGATGGACACAAAGTCGAAGAAATATACAATATTCCATCCACAGATAGAACGGCAGAAAGAATTAGTCAACATGAATTTGGTGCAGCTTCTGAGGGGATACAACCAAAATAATCCGAAGAACTGAGATGAAAATATGGTATATATACAACATTCTTATAACATAGCAGTCCACACTTCTACAGGAAAGTCCCCATTTTAGACTTGTTTTGGATATTTTCAACCTTCACATTTGGATATTGCATATAGACAGTAAGGACAAGAGAGGAAAGATCTTATAGCAGATGCTTTAAGGGCTAAAAAAATTATAGATAAGATCAAGCAAATCCATCTATAGTTACAAGAAACACCACCGAAGTCGCAAGAGAAGTATAAGGCCACGCATGATCAACACAGAAAAGAGAAATCATTCAAGGCGGGAGATAGAGTATGGCTACAATTGAACAAGGAGAGGATGCATGGGCATGATAAGAAAATCAAGGCTCTAAGGTATTGTCCAATTGAGATATTGGAAAAGGTGGGTGATAATGCCTCTCGATTCAGTTTACCACCATATATGCACATTTATTCAGTTGTGAATTTAGAGAATTTGAACCTCTACGAGTCTTCCATGCTAGATCAGGAAGAGGAACATGTCCTACCTTCTATTGGGGATTTGGCACCAGACACTCAAGAAGAGTTGAAAGAACATATATTTTTTTGAAGAGGTCCAGAACTACAAGATATGGGTAGTATGTCCTTTGGAATATTGGGTTGAAGGGACAACTTCTAAGCAAAGATAAATGGTACACTAAAGAGAAGGTGGAGAAAAAATTTCCTCACCTCATTTAGTAAAAGATTTTGGGAACCAAAATCCTACCAAAATTGGGAGGTGTGATATAAATTGGATCATTATTTTTTTTTCATCCATGTCAATGCATTTGGAGTGGAAAATATGGAGGAATTAGCTCACGAGACCGTTTTTATTGGCATGACCAACTTTGGTGAAACGAGGTTTGAAACCTTTCGGGAGTGTTTTGATGCATCAAATGACATTTTTTGGGGGTAAAATGTTGTCACATATTTTCATGATATTCTACATATAGATACATTTCCAATGGTGCAAGAAGCACGTCAACCAGAGTTCGTGTGCAAAATTTATGCCACTCAAAAGTTGACCTTATTATTTTCACACCTATAGTTCGAGAGGATGTCACATTACCCTCCATTATTTATGGAAAAGGGGATAGCCATGTCTTTGTGATATTAAAGTCTCTAGAAGAGTATATATTTTTAACTCTAGTTAAGACTTGATGTAGTCAAAAGTAACCACTAGTAGGCTATCGTATTGTGTTATAATCGGGCCACTAGGAGGAAGAGGCATTCCATTCTTTCAAGAGAATTTTGTTCCATATATGAGAAAAAATAGCCAACATAGATAGGAAGTAGAGCACACAAAGAGGATCTTTGCATTGTAGTAGCCCACAGGCCACATGCATTACTTCTTTGTACTGGTAGCCATACTTCCAGACAGAGAAAGAGAGAGAAGCAACCTCACCTTCCAGTTGGGTTTTCTCCTAAAAGGCTATCCTAGAGAGCATATCTTGTATCTTATGTGTGTATGAGATTTTTTTTTTATTCTCTAATTTATTGTATAATTTCCATTCACATGCATGCACTAATTACAGTAAAATCTACAGATCTAGAATTTAAATAAAACTGTAATAGTGTAGAATCTCAGATTTATAATATAATATCGTTATATCTATTGTGAAAAACTATATAGTGGAATATCCACATTAGTTTAAGGATCAGTGTTACTCTATTGTATCCTCTATGACTTACTCATGCATTTACCATATGTCCTCTGCAAATTCACTAGCATTATCTCTCCTCTTTTCTTCTAGATTTGGAGACCTAATAGAATAAAGTATTCCCTTTTGTGGCCTAACATAAAGAATTTGAAATGGAATCTCTCCAATAGACATGTTTATTGAATAGTTTTAAGAAAATTTAGCTTGTGCCAAAACCAAATCCCATTTTCTTATTTTTTTCTCCACTACGTTTAATGACCTTGATCTATCCATCCATTCATGGATGGTATGTTGAACTGTAAAAAAAACTTAGAACCTTGTTTATTCTAGAATACCATCCAAATATTTCCTAGGAATCTATTATCTCAATTAAAAAACAACACTCCATGGTATTTCATGTAATATCACAATTTCATGAAAAAAGAAAACAACCATTTCAATAGCACCATTGTTTTTCTTACATTGTTTGAAATGTTCCTTGTTTGAAAACATGTCTTCTATAACCATCACAAAAACATGACCTTTTTGTGTTCTAGGAAGTCCCAAATGAGGTACATACTTACATATTCCCAAGGTATTTATAGCATTAGCAGTGGCACACGTATTCCAACTTTTTTATTCCTTTATTCACCAATTAAAAAAACCTATAATACTCAACAAATTTCTTAACATCCTTATTGATGATGGGCCAAATTATCTCTCCTACATTAATATTGTAGCCTTGTCAACACCAAACTATCCATCCAAATTCCACTACGGAGTTCTTTCACAAAATCTAGGTGCAACAAGACCCACTTAATGCATACATTTTTATTCTTAAGAAAAAATACTTCTTGGATGTGGAAATTCAAATATTGAGTTCCATTAATACACAAGGTGTATTTTTGTAATATCCCTTAGTTGCGGTAAAACCACTTTGGGTAAACTAAGTTCAGTTAAAGAGAATGGTGGAAAAGCCAAAGAATAATATTGATTTAATTCTGTAAACGATTATTTTTTAATAAAATAATAGATGAGATGTACTTGGGAATGAGACACTTAGAAAAGAAGTACTTGCCAAAATATAGTAAAGATAAAATCTCATTGATAAATGAGATTTGATAATTATTTCATGATAAGTATTCTAGAATAAAATTCTAGATAAACTGAATGGATTGGAGAGAGATCCATTAAATTTCTTAGCTGGAGAAATATGCTAAGCTTAGAAAATCCTAAAATCATTGTGGGAGAGAAAGGTGAGCTTTTATGGAAAAACCTAGGCAAGTGAATAAAAAAACCAAAAAGCGGGACACCACTAAAAAAAACCTTACCATGAAAGAAGGGAATTAAATACCGATTGATGGGATCAATAATAGGTTGTTGATACCAAGGAAAGGACTTCTCAACATTGGGGTGAACTGTGGGGGTAATAGTTCACTTTTGGGTGCCAACGGTGTTCAAATTCCCAAGTGATGTCATGTTGACCAACCTAGTTTGCATTAACTATGTCATGTGTGATATTTTTGGTTGTTTTCATGTTATTTATTGTATGCTATTCATTATTATCACATGTATAGACATGAATGTCATCTAAGTAGTTATAAACTAATAGACATCAAAATATTGGGTAATATGGAATGAAAATTTAAATGAAAGCGTTAATTAATTATTATTAATTTCTCATTTCTTCTAGAACAACTTTATGTTTGATGATACATTTCATATTTAATTGAATGATACTGTTAGGTATATTTTCAACTGGTTACGAGAGTGACTCTAGTTATCTTAACCATGTTACGCCAACCAATCAAGTTCGATAATCTTGATGCGAGTATTCATGCAATTGTGTCACATACTATTATATTTTGACTTGCGAATACTAAGCATTACCAGGCTTCAATTATTTAATTTTACATGAGCCATGATTCAAGGAATATAATGGGGGAAGAAATATTAGAAAATTTATTTAAGGGATTAGGGATATGTTGTTATAAGAAGGTTGGACTGCTTGATATGGTAATGAAACCTATTACCTTAAAATTTAAGTTATGGTGACTATGGTTGTTTGGGAATTGACATTTTAGTAGGTTCGAATTAGGATACTCCAGTTGTAATCCTTATCTTTAAGCAAGAATGTTGTCTTCAATATATGGATAATATTATTAAGACATTAACAGGAAGAAAATAAAAAATCGAAGTCAAGATTATGGGTGAGAATAGTAACGGATAGCAAGAGAGGTAACATAGATAGAGTCCATCATAGAAAACTCCTGGAAGGAAATAAACATGATATCTACGATCATATTAAATGATCAATTAAAGAGTTGACATCCCAATGGAAGAGGGAGGCAGTTGATATAATGAGAATTGAATGCTCAAGTTGTAACAATTGATAGAAGGCGAGCATACTTGTTATATTTGTTAAGGTTAGATGATGTACTGGGGATAAAAGATACCTTAATCATTTGTTAGATGAGAAAGAAGCGACCAGGGAAGGAACTATTATAAAGCTTTGTGTTATTTTAACTAATACAATGTGGTATAGTGGTAATCCTAATTGTTAGTAGCAAACAAAAAGCAGATTTATTAAGTGTGGAGTTTATTGGAATCATTTTTTAGGACAGGAGGGATTAAGAGAAGCCTAATAGCGTAATAGAATAGGGTAATAAAAAATATTTCTATGAATGTAAACATTTTACACTTGGTCATAGATATGATCCCAGTTCCATGCGTTATTTGTTAAATAAAAATGATTAAAACTCAAATTGACCAACCTTAAACAAAAGAGCTTAATCTAGTTTCTAGGTATACTTGTATACGATGTCAGGAGAATTATATGTGAAAACAGGTCAATCGAATAATGTCATGGAAGTGTCTACCATCGAAATGATAAGCGAGATCTCTGAACTATACCTCTCATTTCCTTGAGCTAAATAAAGTAAATTATGGTACATCAATATTCCAGGAAAGAAAAAGGGGATATTTCTCTCAAATGAATATAGTCAATATATAAATAGTAGACAAGAAACAATTGAATTTAAAATTTAAATAATGGCATGGAGAGTAAGGAAACTCTCCAACAGTTCCTAGGAAAATAATGAAAGAAATTACTCCATGATATATCAACAAGTGAACTAATAATTAATAGCCATGACTCACTGTGAACAAGCACAAAAATATATGGATATGGAAACCATAACCTTTTGGAATAAAATGCAATCGGTGTGACAATTGAGTTAACAAGTTTTAATTTTATAAAGGAAACAATTAAGAAAAACATATGGTTATTGAATAAAGTGTTATTCTTAGAAACAGTTGATCTAAAGCCCGGATAAAAGTCATTAAGGTCCTGTTATAGAAAATGGCACAAATTTTCTTCTAGGAAGAAAATAGCTTCATAGATGACTAGAAATTTTATGACTAAATGATGCACGTTGGGTAAACACAGAGAAAGGTTTCAGGACTACATATTGTGAACATGTCTCATGAAAATAGGCATGGAACCAACCTATATCAACACAATGCCTTGTCAGTTATGGAGCACTTATCCAAGATGAAAGGATTGGGTCGGTCAAAGACATCTAGGCATACTTTACCTATAGAAGAGGGATAAAAACTAAAGGAAAGAAAATATAAGTGAAATTTATTCTAGTATTGGTTTTCAGATCTGAAGTCAAGTCATATAAGTAAAATATTTACATGGTATAAGCACGCAGGTCGGGTTATATTTTGTTCTCACCTAGAGAATGGGTTACACTGAGATTAACCTTTATTTAAAATCAACTCTAGGCTCGTTTTTACAGTGTAGAAGAATAAATAGAAAGGCCCTAAATAATATTACCTCACATAGGATTCAATGAATGATGTATCAATAAGTTTTTTCAAGACAAAGGCTTTGGTGAACCAAACCACCCCAAAAACTTGACATTCCTTCTTCCTATGTTAGAATCCACATCAAAACAAGATTAAATTAAGGGAAAATATACATGGTGAAAAGATGGAATCCACTATATGGGTAGAGGATAATTATAAATTAGCTTTAGAAGAGCATCAAGGAAAATAAACTTACCTTACCACAGTTGCCGAGTATATCAATGCTTGAACGTGGGAAGCTAGATTCCCTCCTCAACCCATCATTCATTCTAGAGGGTAAGCTACTCACCAAACATTGGTGGATAAAGCTCTCCATCATGCTAGAACAAAAAGAAGAAAACAGGGTAAGAACAGGCTATAAACCACCTAACAAAGAAACTCAAAATCTCAGTGGAATGTCAAATGAATTGGAAATGCCCACTTGAAGGATGACGAGATGGGAAAAAGGGATTAGACAACCAACCCAAAAAACTCACATTGAATTTCTGCACATGAAAACACAAAACGGTTAAAACTGAAATCGAATGAGAAAAATTAACTATAAATTAATCACTTCAGAGGTAGAGAAGTCGATTACTATATTCAAAATTGTGGAGCGAAGAGATTTAGAACCCATATTACCTGTAATACCTTGGTCACCTTTGTACCTCAAACCAATTTGTTATGCGCCAGGGCCACGTGGACTGAATTCGGTGTGAAAACCTCGTGGCCAAGGGTTTCATACAAGTTATCAATTAACGCATCAGAGATTTCACTATAACCTCCAAAAATATGTAGGTAAACCATGGTACGTGTAGTGCAAGGAGCCCGAGCAAATCAGATAAAATAGCACACACTCAAATATATTCTATTCTTATGAATGAGGGAACTACGCACATATTTATACGAGCAATAGTCTCAAGATAGGAATTCTATCTTAGACGTAGAGTAGTGTGGTTGAGAGGTTCTCTCAACTACACACTAAACTAGGAGAAACTATATTCTAGCTAATTCCTATTATGTAGGAACAAACTCCTCAAATGGAGAATTACAACCATAGAAAAGTAGGAACTAATTATTTCTAACTCCCCCTCTTAATGACTACTTGTCATGATAGTGATTCACAAAGTCTGGTTGTGGTCAAACTGCATTTATGTATCTACAAATCCACCACCATCAGGCGAATTGCATGTGAAAAACCTCCAAAAACAAAGAGAGATCAGTGTCTTTCTAAGCCAAATATTCATGTCCAAATAACAATCACAAACAGTTGCGCTGATTGTGCCTTTCGACACAATTGTCAAATAGAAAAGTGCGCTAACCCTCTTGTGCTCAGACACACCAATATCTGAGATCGTGAACCAGGTGTTACTGCAGTCCACCTGCTCCTACGATCACAAAGCTCCTGTGTACACGTTAGCCTCTCAGGAAATATGCCACCACCGGCCAAGTCTGATCTACCACCACCAGGCAAATCCGAAACTTAAATGTGCCACCTCCGGGCAAATCCGATCTGCCACCATCGGGCAAATTCGGAACTTAAATGTGCCACCTCCGGGCAAATACTATAGCCACTAAGGCTCTATGGATGGTTTCTGGCTCACCACCAACCAGCCACAAAGGTAATCCATTACAAAGTGGTTTTAAGATCACCACGAACTTTCAAATACCTTTAAAAGGCTTACATTTCATTCAACATTTTGGAGTTTCTGAGTACATACAATGACCATTACAACAACTGGACTTGCTTATAACATGTTAGCAAGTCTATTCCACAAACCACACTAACTCAAACAAACATCTATTTTGTTGTCCACCATAAACGTTGTCGCTGCTTCTTTACCTCATCTGTTCATTGTTCACATCTTGGGCATCTTTGTCAAATAAATTCTTGGAACTCCATGCTTATCCTATCATTTGTTAGAGCCATGAGTTCTAACGAAACAACTTTACCTACATTGAGTTAGCTAGGCTCAATAAGGCTCAATAATATTTAAACATGATTCCAAGAAACTAAATAAAACATAAATTCTTCAGGTTTAATTTCTCTATCTCTGCCCATAGATGATTATTTTCCAAACATACCAGCAGCCATTTTTCACCAACGATGCCTGTGAGGGGTCTACTGATAAAGAATCGGATTGACGACTTTTCACCTAGACTCAATGCAGTGCATTCAAACACTGATGATCCAGACATAAGCACACAGCCATACGAAGAGAACACAATTTTCCCTTCAAAAAATAATAATCCAAGACTCCATGGTCCAATCCTCCATCGCATTTCAGTATCCAATTCACCTGGCATCGCAACATAATGCCACTTCCCCTACTCACAGTATCAAGGCTAGTCACTGTTTTCAAGCATACTGCCTCATGCTCGCTAACAATCTGCAACACGATCTCGATCCACAACATTACTATGTTTCTCGCACAGTCAACTCTTTACACACTGCTCCATGCTGCTCTTTGGCGCAGCCTCTGTCATCCAGTGAAGTCAAACGACATTGCTCCAATTTCTCCTGTAGGCAGCACAGGATGACTAACCAGGCTGTTTAATACAACTGACTTTCCAGCACCAACATTTCCGAGGGGCACAACGTTTAGGAAAGTAGAATTCTTCATCGACAACTCCTCTACTTCTTCGCCCGCCAGCAGGGCAATGAACTACTGCAGAGATTCTGAAAGTTGAACCAAATTCTCCGTGGCTTCCATTGAATTCAACGAATTTTCCATTTTGATGGATCTGGAGATGATCAATGATCCATTCAAATTAGATCTGAACTTTGATTTCCAGGAAATTATTACCCAACACACTGTTGCAACCACTGCATCGTGTTCGATCCACAGTCAACAACCTCAATCAACAGTAAAGGTGCTCAGACAAATGCAGTGACTACCACAGCAGTTGACTGGCCCACAATGCTCCAGAAATTGAATTTGAAAGAGTGATTGAACACATAGATATGGTATTGAACAACGCTTCCAACAGATTGAATGAAACAAATCTTCTAAATGCAAATAATACGATTCTCCAAGATACACAGGACACGCAACATAATACACAAAGCTGACAAACTGTGCACACTTCCTCTGAATTGGATCGTCTTGGCCGGTAAAACATTGGCCAAAGACTTTAAAACAGTCGAATACCCTTTGGCAATTGTAATCTGCTCTCCGGTAAACTCCCGGTATTCTTTCTCAGCTTCAAAGTCCAAGTCCAACAGTGAATTTGCGGACGTGTAAGTATGTTCAGTGCTTTCGTGGATAGAAACCACACCTTCTTCCAGCAGCTTCCGGTTATCAGTGAATGCATTCCCATTCCTGGAATATGCAAGTTCAAGATCATTTTCTTGATCGACACAAAAGGAATCCAATCTATTTTCTTGATCGGCCCAAAAGGACTCCAATCTCTGACGCATGAACGCGCCAATGCTAAGTCTGTCGTCTTCATGTCTTGGGGCCAATTCAACGACATCTATGGCGATCTGGTTCTGCAGGGAATCCGGCAACGACTTGGCCTGCGCAACATCCATCAGGGTTTTGTAAAGATGAGAAAAGGATTGAACTATGGAAGAATCCACGGTGAGTTCACCCTCTGCTTTGACGATAGGATCTTCAGGAAAACCGTCCATGCGCTCCCATGGCTTCTTGCTTTCCAGATCTTTGATGTTCGACCTGGAGCGCCATCGCAATTTTGACCCACCATTACCATATCTACTGACTACTCGGCATCACTACCGGCTCCCAACCACAACAGACCTGACTTCTTCCACTGATCTACCTTAATAGTCTGCTCTACTCGACCTCCCAGCAGACTCAGCCCTAATCCGTCAAACAACATCCATGGATCACGCAGCAGCATCCATACCACGAATCCACCCACCGATCCACAGCCTTCAGGCCTAAACCACATGACACAACAATAGTATGGTCACTCGCACCTCACCAACGTGTAGCTTCAACAACAATCTGAGTAGCTTCCACACCCCATAGTGCCACCGATCTCGATCGGTTCAACCTCACACGCACTAGATCCATTGTAGCCTTTCGTCTATCTCCACACACACCGCAGGCAACACGGTTCATAAAAAAGAGTAGGTAGTAGCACTTCTGGATAGATCCGACCTCCATACAGTACACCAGCTAATATTTATGCCAAGCCACCATGTTTTCGGTCAATAGAGTAGCATGTTTTCTGCCTCATTATATGCACTGATGGCTCGCCCTGCAACGAAATGATCTAAGGGGAGGTCGAATAACGTGTTTCTATTTTCAGGAAGGGAACTAGTCAACAGAAAAAATCGTGTTTCTTTAACCAAAATGTGCACTAATCAAGCAGCAAAAATATTCTCCGCCACCACCACTAAGGCCACACTACACTCGTATGCAGCGAATCCCTCCGAGCATACAACACTACGATCTCTGAATTCTCATGTATTATGAAAGTTCAGCTTCTGATGGTGACCATTACACACACAACACTCATCTTAGACATATCTTTGATTCGTACTACGCAAGACCAATTTGGTCACATGGGTATCCAACAGCATGGTCACATGGGTAGCCACAGTGGTCACTCCACCTTCGTGCATCAATGGATATCTAAGATGCAGACCACTGTGCGGCCTCCTACAACAGTAGCAAACAGAATCTTCAGCAGCCCCAGCTAGCAGATTCGTTTCTCCGGTCATCATCTTTTTCTACTATGTCTTCAACTTCTTCTTGATTGACATAAAAATCAACACCAGGCACTCAAACGCAGTCTGTCGGGTCCTCACGTCGGAACATGCAGTCGACTCATAGACCACACCCCTGATGTAATCCCTATCGCAGACCACGCATCAGCCACAACCACCGCTCTTCCTCAACTCCAAACAGAGCGTCCACGCTTCAAATGTCAGATCCTTGTTGATCTGGCCTCATCCACGCTTACTTCTCTGCACTAGATCTATCCAATTATGCAGCTAGATATCCTCGACAAAGTAAGGTTTGTGGACTTCCAAAAAACAGTCGCTTCCCCGCCAATGGCCACAACGCCACAATTCTGTGTTGATGGACAAGAAAAAAAACCAAAAAAAAAAAATAACAGAGATATAATCTCACTCTTATTTTCCTCGGTACATTTCTCTCAGCCCAGGATGGCCAAGCCCATGAGGGGCCAGGCCCACAGGGCTTTGATACTAAGATAAAATAGCACACACTCAAATATATTATATTCTTATGAATGAGGGAATTACACACATATTTATATAAGCAATAGTCTCAAGATAGTAATTCTATCTTAGACGTACAGTAGTGTGGTTGAGAGATTCTCTCAACCACACACTAAACTAGGAGAAACTATATTCTAGCTAATTCCTATTATGTAGGAACAATCTCCTCAAATGGAGAATTACAACCATAGACAAGTAGGAATTAATTATTTCTAACTAGATCTTCCACAAGAGAATTCTATAGGTTACTAGGAGGTCACACCTCACCGTATTCAAATAAACAAATAACTTGTAAGTTAATGTAATTGTGCATAAAAATGAAAATGGAACCAGGGAAAATCAGTAAATAACAAGGCCATGCGAAAATTACCTCCAGAAGCTAAGTTGCAAGGAAATTTGACAATGGGAAGCTTCCAGTAAAAGATCATCTAGTTTCATCCTTACCAGTCATCATACCTAATACGTCCATGGTGAAACTGGAAGAAAAACGTAATGGGAATTTCACTAGGTGAGAACCAAGTGTTAGGGTTGGATAACTCACCAGAGTTCGTTTGATTTGGAGAACATATTCAGGTCATTCCTTTTGGTGGGGCTAGCAAACCATGGGGATGTCACATGGTACCAAATATTGTGGGAAAGAACCATTGCCTAACATTTTTCAAAGGACAGCAGAGACCATCCCACTTACTCCTTGAGAATTGTAAATAGTTGGTACTAGAGGGCTAAGTAAAGAATTCTATTAGTAATCTTTTTCATGTCATCAACTACCTTGGGAAGGAAATAAGGTCATTTTATCCAACTCCATGATAATGTTATAGGTATCAAAATATTGAGATAGTATATGTTTTAATATTTCATAACCCATAGGAAGGAAGGATGTGGATATAACCGTGTAAGAAACAGGAGTAATAGAAGGCAGATGTAAGGTTATGCATTCCATTGTATAAAGTCTATGGTTACAATGAGATCAAGTAACAAGGGACCCCACCAATAAATTCATTTACAATAGCACTCTCAAACATAAGGCAAGGCCTCCTCCTAACCACGCTGACATATACAGGTTGTAAACTAGATACCTATGTAATAAGGGAGTATCCAAATTGATAAATCTTGACAATGTTGGTAACTGAGAACACCTAAAGGAAAAGGAGTGTTAGGAAAGAAAATGTTTGTGTATGTTCGATACATGTGATAGATGATATCAGAGCATAAGCTCAACTCTCGCACCTAAGGGGCCTAGGTTAAAGAGGCGGCACTATGATAGTACATACATGGGTCTGTTAGAAAAGTGACTTATGTGTAAAATAAATTGTGTACAAAGTAATTAATAATTAAAATGAATGATTAAGTACTTCATACAGTAATAAAAGGGATGTTCGTATCACTGAGAGAACAAAGATTTCAGAATTAGATAGTAATCTATTATACATTCAACAAACTAGGTTATGGACAGTGTTTCTGAGAATTATGGCTTAGTGTCAATAGGAAATGTCATTAGGATGTCAGTGATAGTAGAAATCCATATCGCAACAATTGCAAAAATTGCACCAATATATTAGATAAAATTAGTGGAAAGTAATTGTTGCGAACCAATGATGGCATAACAAAATTCACATCTACAATGGTTTACGAATAGGAATGCTAAAAATAACAATCAATTTAGCTCCTTAAATGTCACACATGTGAAAGATTGTAACTAATAGCCTTTGAAGTAGCGTGTAGGAGGAATTGCAGGAAAACATAAAGCAAAAATCCCTTTTAGCAGAGCTTAGTTTAAGGTAACCATCCTAAATGCATAAGAGCATTGATCTCCTCCCTATCAATTGAATATTACATGAAAATGAAAAAAGAAATAGAAGTTGGAATGACGTAAAAGAGAAATAAAATAGGTGATAACTAAGGATTTATGAAACTAATAATTGTGGTTGATCACCTTTTATGAGATTAATGGTGGATTTGGCAATGGTTGAGACAAAATTGCAGTTGTAACACGGTTAAGGGAATTGTGTGTTACTATGCTAAATATATATAAGTATCCATAAATTTCTAAAATTGTATGTGCATACAAAGTAATAATACTTACAGCTCCGAGTGGGGTTGAGTTGATTGGTTGGGACAAGTAAAGTAAGATATATAAAGCTGAAAAGTGGAGAAAGACACCTAACGTGGCGTTCTACAGAAAATATGCACATTAAAAAGGAAAGGATGCCAACAAAACTTCTGCAAGAGAAATAAATGTTGGGAATATGCATTGGATTCATAATCATTTCTATCAAAAACATGATTTAGCATTCCTTTAGATATCCAACAATTATGGAGATGCCCTACCTATCATATACTCATGAGATGCTCAAAATGTACAACGAGAGATATGAATTAAACAGACAATATGAGTATCTATGAGTACAATTCCCTCCGATTGGATTATGACCACATAGTTTCAGAGAATACATTAAACAATCTCCAAGTTCACAAAAGAAATTGAGATAATTTAACTCTAGCTCTAGTAATATGCTTCAAGGTGAGCATATAAAAGATGAAAACTTGAGAAGGATACAATAAACATCAAAGATAGTATCTCCAGTGATCGAATAAGATAAAATTATTTAAGTGAATAGTCATCATTCTATAACGGAAATCTATTCACCCCTATAGGATAAATATTATTGTCATCATCTGCTTCAAATGTTTACATATGGGGAAGAAAGTAGCTTGGAAAGGAATGAATAATCGCGTAAGTGAAGGATTCGCAAAGAAGGTGATACACATGTAGAGATGTTGACATTTGAGTATTCCAAAAACTATAAAAATGATATAGTTCAAACATATGGGTCAAGTGTGATATGATTATGGGTGAATGCCAGGTGTAGAAACGTTTTGCTACATATTATAAACTTTGTCATCCTAGTTTCCTCATACTTTTAGAATCAAGTGAAACGAATGAGAGTAGGCTCGATAAATTCACTTAGGAGTAGGATTAATAATCATAAAATCATCATCAGAATGGAAAAGGCAGTTGATTTTCCTGCAAGTATGTATATATAAAAAACACAAAATTGATATCATGATATCAAAATTGAATGTTGCAAATGTCACATTAAGTTTTATTACCCTTGTGTAAGGGATATAAATAGAATGGGGAAGCTAACTATCCCAAATTAAACTGGGAAATAAATATCTTATAGTTTAAAATAAGCAGGAGGCCATACCCAACAACATAGTTATGAATAAATATATCAAAGAATCCTTGCATTGTTATCATACTATACTAATGTATTGATCATGTTGGATGCATGTGGGTGGATAAAATGACTATTGTATGCATGTGAAAATTAATAAGCACCTATCCAGTATGTATCTAAAGGTGATAGGAGAGGAATATGACAAAAACACAAAGATACAAGGAGGTAAGAAGATGCAAATAAGAAAAGATTATCCAACCAGAATTTTCGAGGAAAAAAAAAAAGAACGAGGTGTCACATAGTGCAAAACACATTATGTTGATAAACTGATTAACAATGAAATAATGTTTGACTACCATCATGGATTACGGTGAACAGTTAACAATGGACATAGTTGAGTCCATTGGCAGGTTATTTTAATCATAATTATGTATCTTGAAGTTTATAAATAAGCCATACTTATGGTAATATGCAGGGCCTCAGGGCTATTAAAGAAATATATATTAATAGTACTAACCTTATTGGTTGTATGTGAGTAGTGTGTTGAATGAAGGTGAATATTATAAAACACATCTATATTCAACATGCATGTCAGAGAAAGGGCATGGAATGAATATGAAAGTATGGATGTGCCCTAGTTGAGTCATCAATCCAAGTGAAACAAGATGATTGTAAACATGAAAAACAACGAAAAAACAAGAAGAATTTATTTTTTGGTTATGAGAAAATGAAGTTCTATTAAAAGAGGATGAAATTTATCGAGCAATGTGAAAGGGTTTCCCATAATACTAAGATTGCCCCAAACCAATAGAATTGCCACTGTAGCATATCCATTTAGTATTTTCTAGTAATGTTTAAAGTTGTAGTTTTTTTGTATATGTAGCTGATTACAACACAAATACATGATAATTTCCAACTAACTGATTGGAAATTGTTACGGATAATGTCGAGGGAGATATTCTAGTAAATTTCTATGGTATTTTGACCAGGAAAAGATTCGGCTATGGAATCAAGCTATTATTCAGGATAAAAGCACATTGAGAGCATTTATCTTTGAAGAGGCAACAAGGGAAAAAAACCATGAAAAAGGAAAAGTTACCTAATAAATTTCAAGAAAAAGGACCAAGACAATGAACATTGAGGACGATATTAATAAAAGGGGAGGAGAACATAATATCCCTCTATTGCAGTAAAATTACACTGGTAGACTAATTTGGGCTAGGGATAATGGCAAAAAAGCCAAGGAACACTATTGATTTAATAATGTAAATGGTTATTTTTTAATAAAATAATAGATGAGACATATGTACTTCATAATGAGATGCCTAGAAACGAGATACTTTCCAAATAAAATAAAGATGAGATCTCATTAATAAATGGGATTTGATAATTCTTTCATGAAAAGTATTGTAGATCAAAATTATAAATAGACTTAATGGATGGGATAGAAAGATCCATTAACTTGCATAGTTGAAGAAATATGCTAAGCTTAGAAGAGCCTAAAAGCATCACAAGAGAGAAAGGTGGGCTTTTATGGAAAAGCCTAAACAAGTGGATAAAAAAATCCAAAAAAAAGGTCATCGCTAAAAGAAAACTTATCCTAAAAAAATAAATTAAATACACATTGAAGGGATCGACAAGAGGTTGTTGATACCCAAGCGAGAAAGTCTCAGCATGGGGATGAACTGGGGGAATAATGGTTCAAGGTTCGACTGCGTTCAAATTCCAAAGTGACATCAAGTCGACCCACCTAGTTTACATTAACTATTGTCATGCATTATACTTTTGGTTGTTTTCATATACTGTCACTATTATAATATGTGTTTCTTATTGTACATTATTCATTATTATCACATGTATAGCTATTAATCGCATCTTAGTAGTTATAAACTGATAGACATCAGAAGATGTGGTAATCTAGAATGGAAATTTAAACGAAGATGTTAATTAATTGTTATTAATTCATCATTTATGCTAGAACGACTTTACGTCGGTGATGCATTTCACATTTAATTGAGTGATACCGTAAGGTCAATTATCAACTGTTTATGAGAGTGATTCTAGTTATCTTAACCATGCTATTTTAGCCAATCAAGTTCGATAAACTTGATGCGAGTATTCATGTAATTGTGTCACATATTGTTATAATTTCGACATGCGAATACTTACCGGGCTTCAATTGTTTAATTTTACGTGAGCCATGATTCAATGTATATAATGGAGGAAGAAACGATTAGAAAATTTATTTAAGGAATTGAGGATATATTGTTGTAAGAAGGTTGGACTGCTTGATATGTTAATGAAACTTATTGCCTTAAAATTTAAGTTATGGTGACTATGGTTGTTCCAGAATTAGCATTTTAATAAGTTTCGAATTAGGATACTCCAGTTGTAACCCTTATCTTTAAGAAATAATTTTGTGCTTCATCATATGGATAATATTATTAAGAGAATAACAGAAAGAAAATAACAAATCAAAGTCAAGATAATGGGTGAGAATAGTAGCAGATAGCAAGAGAGGTAACTTAGTTAGACTCCATCACAGGAAACTCCTGGAAGGAGATAAACATGCTACCTATGATCATCTTAAATGTTCAATTAAAGTGTTGACATCCCGGTGGAAGGGGGAGGCAACAGGGAAATCGATATAATGAGCAGCAAATGCTCAAGTTGTAACACTTGACAGGAGGGGAGCATCCATGTTATATTTTTTATGGTTAAATGATGTATTATGAATAATAGATACCTAAATCATTCATTAGATAAGCAAGAAGCGACCAAGGAAGGAACTGTTATAAAGATTTGGGTTATTGTGACTAGTACGACGTGGTATAATGGTAATCCTAATTGTTGGTAGCAAACAAAAAGCAGATGTATTAAGTGTCGAGTTGATTTAAATAATTATGTGGGACATGCGGGATTAAGTGGCAGCTAATCTCATAATAGAATAGGGTAATCGACTATATTTCTACGAATGTAAACCTTTACACTCCTTCTTGGATATGATCCCAGTGCAATGCATTATTTGTTAAATAAAAATGATTAAAACTAGAATCAAACAACCTTAAATAAAAGAACTTAATCCAGTTTGTATTGCAAATATATATATATATATATATATATTCAGGAGTGAAGGATTTCATTGATCCATATCTTGGCTAACTACATGAAGTAACTAGTATTACACAATGAGAATGGGTTTTTCTAGGTATACTCGCATACGATGTAACGATAATTATATGTGAAAATAGGTCAATCGAATAATGTCATGGAAGTTTCTACCATCAAAATGATAAGAGATATCTCTGAACTATACCTCCCATTTCCCTTTCCTTGAGTTAAATAAAGTAAATTATGCTACATCAATATTCTAGGAAAGAAAAAGGGCAGATTTCTCTTGAATACATACACTCTATTTAGAAGAAACAATTGAATTTAACATTTAAATAATGGCATGGGGAGTAAGGAAACTCTCTAGCAGTTCCTAAGAAAATAATGAAAGCAATTACTCTGTGATGTATCACCAATCAAACTTATAATTCTAGTAATTTAGTTTGTATTGCAAATATATTATATATATACTATATATATATATATATATATATATATATATTCAGGAGTGAAGGATTTCATTGATCCATATCTTGGCTAACTACATGAAGTAACAGGTATTACACAATGAGAATGGGTTTTTCTAGGTATACCCGCATACTATGTAACGATAATTATATGTGAAAATAGGTCAATCGAATAATGTCATGGAAGTGTCTACCATCAAAATGATAAGAGATATCTCTGAACTATACCTCCCATTTCCCTTTCCTTGAGTTAAATAAAGTAAATTACGATACATCAATATTCTAGGAAAGAAAAAGGGGAGATTACTCTTGAATACATACACTCAAGATATAAATAGAGGAGAAGAAACAATTGAATTTAACAATTAAATAGTGGTTTGGGGAGTAAGGAAACTCTCTAGCAGTTCCTAAGAAAATAATGAAAGCAATTACTCTGTGGTGTATCACCAATCAAACTTATAATTCTAGTAATGATTCACTATGAACAAGTACAAAATTATTTGGATATGGAGACCCTAACCTTTTGGAATAAAATGCAATCGGTGTAACAATTGAGTTAACAGTTTTAAATTTTATAAAGGATGTAATTAAGAACAAAATTTGGTTATTGAATAAAATGTTATCCTTAGTAAACAATCTATCTTGAGCCTAGATAAAAGTCCTTAAGGGCTTATTATAGAGAATGACAAAAATGTTCTTCTAGGAAAAAATAGCTTCATAGTTGAGCATTAAGTTCATAACTAAACATTGCACGCAGGGTAAACACACAGAACGGTTTCAAGACTACATCTTCTTTGATACGTCTAATGAATAGGCACGGAACCAACTTGTAGTAGCACAACGCCCTGTCAATTGTGGAACACTTAGCCAAGATGAAAGGATGTGTAGGTCGAAGAGATCTAGGTCTACTTTACCTACAAAAGAGGGAGAAAAGAAAAGAAAAAATAAAATATAAGAGAAATTTATTCCACTACTAGTTTTCAAATTTGAATTCAAGTCATAAAAGTAGAAGATTTACCTACTATAAGAACACAGGCTAAGTTATATTATATTTTTATTTGGAGAAGGGGTTAAAGTGAGATTAACCATTATTTAAAATCAACTGTAGGCTCATTTTTATGGTGCACAAGAATAAATAGGAAGGCCCCAAATAATATTACCTCACATAGGATTCGATGAAAGATGTATCGAGAAGGTTTTTCAAGATAGATGATTTGGTGGACCGAACCACCCCAAATCCTTGACACACACCTCTTCTTGTGTTAGAATCTATGTCAAAGAAATATTAAATTAAGGGAAAATATATAGGGAAAAAATATGAAATTGTAAGGGTAGAGGATTTTTATAAATTATATTTAAAATAGCATCAAGGAAAATAAACTTACCTTACCACAGTTTTCGATATATCAATGGTTGAACACAAGAAGCTATATTTCCTCCTCAATCCATCATTCATTATAGAGGGTAAGCTACTCATTGGGCATTGGTCGATACAACTATCCATCATGCTAGAACAAAAAGAAGAAAATAGGGTAAGCACACATTGTAAAACACTTGACGAATAATTGCAAAAACTTGGTGGAGCGTCAAACGAAATGGAAATGCACACCTGAAGGATGATGATATGGGAAAAAGGGACTATACAGCCAACCCAAAAAACTAACGTGGGGTTTTTGCACATGGAAACCCAAAATGGTTAAAACTAAAAGCGAATGAGAAAAATTAATTAGAAATTAATCATTTCAGAGGCAGAGAAGTTGGTTACTGTATACAGAATTGTGGAGGAAAGAGATTTGGAACCCATCTTACCTATAATACCTTGGTTGTTGTTTTTCCTCAAACCAATTTGATATGCGCCTTGACCGTGTTGACTAAATTTGGTGTGCAAACCTCACAGCCAAGGAGGGCATACAAGTTATCAATTAACCCATCATAGATTTCACTGTAACCTCCACAAATCTGTAGGTAGACCCTTGTACACGTAGTGCAAGGATCCCGAGCAGATAGTCCACCAGGGAATTATGTAGATTACTAGGAGGTCACACCTCAACATATTCAAACAAACTGATAGCATGTAAGTTAAAGTAACTATGTAGAAAAATGAAAATGGACCCAAGGAATATCTGAAAAAGAACTGGGTTGTGTGAAGATTACCTTCAGAAGCTAGGTTGTAGGGAAACTTGACAATGGAAAGCTTCCGACAAAATATCACCTGGTTGCGCCCTTACTAGTCATCATACCCAATATGTTCGTGGTGAAACCAAGAAGAAAAGTGCAATGGGAATTTCATGAGGTGAGAACCAGGTGTTAGGGTTGGATAAATCACTAGAGGCCATTCGATTTGGAGAACAGTTCTAGGTTGTTCCTTTTGGCAGGGCTAACAAGCCATGGAGATGTCACATGGTACCAACTATCGTAACTCACATGGTGTGTGTCCAATGTCATCGTATATCCACACTAACAACTTCATCCATAAATTCTTGAGTGAGGGATGTAGAAATTCTGACTATAGATTAACCTGACAATGGAATATACTAAAGAAAAATACTATAATCTATTTCTACTATCAATTTGTGGAAGCTTAAAGATCGAGCTGAACAATAGAACCAAAAGAAGAAGAATCAATGCACAATACACAGAAGAATACTTCTGGGAAAGCCTCATCTAAAAACCCCACTATCTGTATTATCATACAAAGTGGAAATATATCATAATTATACAAAGCCTTAGCTCTCACAGCTACCCAACTCTCAGTACAATCCTCACAGATGCTCACAGGCAAACTTGGCTTCTCACAAAACCTTCTCTTCTGCCCTCCAAGATCCTATTTCCTTGCGCATTTTCTCCTGGGTGATCCTCCTGTTACCAAGTGTAACACTGATCCCACACACTGCTCTAACACATTGTCAGAACTGTGCAATCCTCAAGGAATGATTCCTTCTGCATGCATGAGTTTTCTTTATAGGAAAACACATGCAACTGATAGTAAATTGTCCTTGACACTTAGTTCAACTGTGTCTTTCTTAGAATAGACATGCTTGAGTTACTTATGAGGGAATCTTCAGTGATCTGGAGTACACTAGTTAAGTGCATGCATGCATCAACTAATTGATAACTCACAATTAGTTCCTCAAACGGTTTGGAACTAATTTAACTAGACTTAACTCAATAAACTAAGCTAACTAATTACAACTCAAATATAACTCAATATTATCTCCTTAATTAAGGAATAATCTCCTTAATTTATGGGATAACTATTGCATGACTTCAGAAATACTTCTTACTTGAATTTCTCCAACTAATTAATCCATAATGAATTAATTAATTATTTTCAAGCAGCTACTGAGACTAAATTCGAATTTTAATTCAAGGACAAATTAAATTTGGAATATTCTTGTTGCCACATTTCAACACTCCCTCTCAACAAGAAAGGGATTATCTTCCACCCCGATCCTATCTCTATGGAACTCAAATTTACACTTTGACAATGCCTTTGTCAAAATGTCAGCATCTTTCTCCTCTGTCGAACTATACTACAGCAACATGATCCTCCTCACTACACAGTCTCTGAGATGATGATACCAGATGTCGATGTGCTTGGACCTATCATGAAATACTAGATTCTCATAGAGTTTGATACAACTCTGATTATGACAATAGATCACAGTTGGATCCATCCTTTGATCAAACAAACCAACTAGGATTTTCCACATCCAGATGGCCTCACATGCTTCCTGACTTGCAGCCATGTATTCAACATCTGTCGAGCTAAGTGCAACCGACCTCTATTTCCTACTTTACCAAGAAATTGTAGCTGACCCAAGGTTGAAAATCCCTCTTGATGTGCTCTTCCAATCTGATGGACTCCCTGCCCAATTTGCATCTATGAAGCCCTGTAGCTTTACTCCCTTTGTCCATCTGTACCATAATCCATATTGAGATGTGCCTCTAAGGTATCTCAATACATGATTTTTCGCCTTCCAAAACATCTTGATAGGCTGAACCATGGCTTGACTCAGCTGGTTCATAGTATAGCGCAAATCTGGTCATGTGTTCACTAAGTACATCAGTGAACCTAGAAGTTGCTTGTACGAAGTAGCCTGTACTACTTCTCATGAAGTAGCATCCTCCTTCCTCCAGTTACCAACTATAGGATTATGCATGTGCTTGCACTTCTCCATGTGGAATCTACTGAGTATCTCGTTGACATACTTGCCCTGAGACACAAACAACTCCCCATCCTTCTGCCACACTTCCATGCCAAGGAATTAATGCATGAGAACCATGTCTTTCATCTCGAATTCTCTTGCAAGGTCCTCCTTGCAAGACATGATCAACTGATCATCACCAGTCAATATGAGATCATAAACATAAAGTACAATGTTCAATTGCTTACCTTTTACCACGATGCTATATAGGTTCACATCTGCTTCACTCTTTGTGAAGCCCAACTCAGTGAAGTAGTTGTCTAGCCTGGTGTACCAAGCACGAGGTGATTACTTCAGCCCGTACAACGCTCTCTTGAGTTGGCACATATGCGACTCATGATCGAAGGTCTCAAAACCTTATGACTGCTCTATGTACACCTCTTCCTCAATCTTTCCATTGAGGAATGTAGTCTTCACATCCATCTGATGGATCTTCCAACCCATCTGTGCTGATAGTGCCAACATTGATCTGATAGATGAGTACCTTGCGACAGGAGCAAAAGTCTCATCATAGTCAATCCCCTCAACTTGTGAAACGCCATGGGCAACAAATCTTTCCTTATGCTTCTCCACACTACCATCAGCAGCTTGCTTTACCTTGTAAATCCAACAAGAAATCACAACTGACTTGTTCTTCGATCTTGGAACCAAGTCCCAAACACTGTTATGAACTATGGAATCATACTTCTCCACCATAGCATCAACCCAAATAGGTTGTTGCACTACTTCCTCAAAGGAAGATAGCTTGGTCTCAACACATTCCCCAACAAGGGCCATGTATCCAATGTTCCTCTCAAGTGACCTCCTCTATCTATGCTAAGAAGATGGTGCTCCCATATTCTCTCTCGCATCCTCCAACAATATGTCAGCTTCTCTTGTGCATTTCTTTCCATCTCTGGAAGACTCTACTTGAGTGGATGTCTCCACTCCTAGAATCTTTGCATGCAGCTACTCTACATCAATCTGAGGCTCCTCCTCCTTGGGATCCAACAGTTCCTCTACAGCCTGTAGTTGGAGCTCCCTCTCAAAGGAAACTCACATGGCCTTCTACTCATCAAAACTTGAGATCTCTGTGAACCACTGTCCTCTGACTAGTAAGCAAGTACACCCGATAGTTGTGAGGTGTATCTATGTACCCCATAAGTATCCCCAACTCTGCTGTCGGCTCAAGCTTCTTCCATGCATCCTTTGTCACATGGCAATATACCAATGAGCCAAAGATCCTGAAGTGACCCACATCTAGTCTCTTATCGGAGAAAGCTTCCTCTGGTGTCTTCATCCCAAGTATGACGATGCAGGCTTTTATTATGAAAATAGACCATTGTGTTGCATCCCTCAGCCCACAAGTGATGTGGTAAGCCTTGGTCATGTAACATCACCTGTGCTGCCCCTACAATATTTGTGTTCTTCCTCTCGGCCACCCCATTTTGCTGTGGGTTATGAGGTGTTGTCAACTCTCGTTTAATTCCTTCCACTGCATAGAAGTCCTTAAACTCTTGTGAGACATATTCTCCACCATTCTCACTTCTCAAGGCCTTGATCTTCTTCCCTGCATATTTCTCGACCAAAGCTTTGAACTCACAAAACTTTGTGAAGGTTTGGTCCTTCTGCATGAAATAAATCCATCATTTACGAGAAAATCATCAATGAAAATCACATAATACCTTTGCTTCATTTTGCATGCCATCGAGAATGGTCCACACAAATCAGTATGAACTCACTCTAAGATAGCCTTTGCTCGACTATCTCGATCATGAAAGGAAGACTTTGTGTACTTTTCCAAGGTACAACCTTTGCATCTGTCAACTTGCTCAAGTTTAACTTTGGGAAGTCTTGTATATATTTGCTATATTATCTTCAAAGCCCCATGATGCAAATGGCCCGACCGCCTGTGCCACAACCCTCCAATATCTTGGCTTTGCATCAATTCTGCTTTCATACTCAATGTTGCACAATCATCTACCTCTAGTTTATAGAGATTCTTCACCCGAATCCCTATCCTCTTGGTCTGAAATGTGGCTATGTGTCTTAGGAATGCCATTCCTTTACTGAAGACAACATCGTAGCATTTTTCCTCCAACATCACGATTGATACCAATTTCTTCTTCAGTCCAGGCACATACATCACATCTCTCAAGGTGAGAGGAGCTCCATGCTCCCTCTGAAAAGCAACTGTGCCCACTCCTGAAACATTATACCTTCCCTTCATCACCCATCTCTATGTTCATCTTAAGGTATTTCTCCTCCAAGGCACTGAATAATTTTTTTATCACCGGTCATGTGGAATGAGGCTCCACTGTCAAGATACCAAACACAAACCATCATCGATGACACCATGCATGCGATGAGGGTAAAGTCCATTTCGAAATGAGAGGCTAATGTCTCACCTTCCGATCCTTTCGAGGATCCCTTCTTGGACTTCTTCGATGGGCAATTAGTTGCATAATGTCCCATCTCATGACAATTAAATAAACTCACTTTAGACTTGTCAACCTTCTTCTCTCCATGAGAAGAATTCGATTTGGAATGGGAAGCCTTCCCCTTCCCTTTCCTTGCCTTACTTGCTAAGGCCATATTTTCTTCATCATCATTCTTGGATGAAGAACCATCTCGTGTGCTCCTCCTAATCTCCTCTTGATTGAGATCTGACCACAGTCATTCCCAATCCGGCAGTTTCTCCCTTCCATTCACATAGTCCTGGTAGCTATTCCAGCTCTTTGGAAGGCCAAGGAGAGTGATGCTCACCATATCATCATCAACAATAGTTATTCCCACACTACTAAGCTCATCTTTGCAGGTGGTGAGCTTATTTAGATATGTGGAAATAGTATCACTCTTCTCCATCTTGATTCTTCGAACCTTATCCTTGAGCGCCAATTTCCTCTTGTCACTACTATTCTAGTAGAGGTCCTTCAATGTCTTCCACATTGAAAATGGAGTATCCTTTCATGGAGACTCGAGACAATATGGTCTCAAACTCTGTCAAGGATGATCTGTCTCACCTTCGCCACACACTTCTTCCACTCAACCAACTCTTGTGCATTAGTTGAAGCTAGATTTTGGATTTCTTGATCAATGAATTCCTTCAATCCATTGTCTTCTAATACAACCTCCATGCGATCTTTCCATGCTATGTAATTCGAGCTACCTTCCATGGCATAATGGAGTCTCAAGCCATTGAACACCATTGGCCATCCTTGAAGTATGATAAGAATTCGATTTTGTACCTGCAACTCCAAACTTCAAACTTCGAATTCTCTTCCCCGTATATTGTTCACAACTTCGATACCATGTAGAGATTCTGACTGTAGATTAACCCAACAATGCAATATACGAAAGCAAAGTACTATAATCTACTTCTACTATCAATTTGCAGAAGCTTAAAGATCGAGCTGAACAATAGAACCAGAAGAAGAAGAATCAATGCACAATACACAGAAGAATACTTCAGAGAAATCCTCAACTAGAAACCCCACTATCTGTATTATCATACAAAGTGGAAATATATCATAATTATACAAAGCCTTAGCTCTCACAGCTACCCAGCTCTCAGTACAATCCTCACAGATGCTCACAAGCAAACTTGGCTTCTCACAAAACCTTCTCTTCTATCCTCCAAGCTCTTATTTCCTTGCGTAGTTTCTCCTAGGTGATCCTCCTGTTACCAAGTGGAACACTGATCTCACACGCTACTCTAACACATTGTCAGAACTACGCAATCCTCAAGGAATGATTCCTTCTGCATGCATGAGTTTTCTTTATAGGAAAACACATGCAACTGATAGTACATTGTCCTTGAAATTTAGTTCAACTTGGTCTTTCTCAGAATAAACATGCATGAGTTACTGATGAGGGAATCTTCAGTTATTTGGAGTACACTGGTTGAGTGCATGCATGCATTAATTGACTGATAACTCACAATTAGTTCCTCAAATAGTTTGGAACTAATCTAACTAGACTTAACTCAGTAAACTAAGGTAACTAATTACAACTCACATATAACTCAATCTTATTTCCTTAATTAAGGGATAATAGGGATAATTGTTGCATGACTTCATAAATACTTCTAACTTGAATTTATCCAACTAATCAATCCATAATGAATTAATTAATTATTTTCAAGCAGCTGGTGAGACTAAATTCGAATTTTAATTGAAGGACAAATTAAAATTGGAATATTCTTGTTGCCATATTTCAACAAGGGACTTGTTTTCCCTGAGATTTTTTGGAGGTAATCTCACCACCTTACTCACCACTGGTTCCATGAGGGAGTTGAGTTATTTGTATATATGGAACTTATGGAGAGCTAGTTCTTGATCCTAGAGAGAATGCAGTTCAGGATCATGTCTATGGGAGTGATGTTCAACACTCGATGTCCAATAACATTCGAACTAGCTTCCCCAATTATTGTTATGGACATTACTCCCTTTTTCAAGACTAGAGAAAACCCCTGGTAGAGCCCATAAATTCCATCTCAATTTTTTGTTTCTATCCCATTTCCATAAGAATATGCTATATCTCAAAATATTGAAAACAAGATAATCAAAAAAACATTCAATTAAATACCCAAAGTACAACATCCTCTAAAAGTGATGAAAAAATGAGGAATACATGAAACTTGAGCAAGGATAGTAGTTAAAGTAATGAATGATAATCAATATAATTGAATATTACTACAATTGGTATATTTCAGAATAATTATTTCTAAAAATCAAAAAGTTTGTTTAGTATACACAAATCAAAGGTTGGGATTTATCTCCAAACTAGATATTCCATTTTTTTTTCTCTTTTAATTAATTTGGTTAATTAAAAAAATGCCATATGAACAAGTGTCATATGAAGTGAGTTGTGGGGTTTTGAGCGTGGTATTGATGGGCCATGGTAATAATCCATGGTGTTATAACAAATTTTATTTACAAATTAAGAATCTCCTTAGTAAAGTGAGGGAAAATCTCCATATTTAAGAATCTTGTTCCATTATTTTAAATGTATATATGTTTAATTAATTTATTAATTTTTTTATAACCAACATAGATCCATCCTAACCATGGATCTAACATGAGCCTAAAGGGATCTAATTTCTTACATTAAACTGGCTTTTTTGTTATTAATATATTTTTAAGTATATGTAAATATTAAACTATCTTATTCATAACCCACATTAGATATTTTATTCTATACAGCATTAAAATATTTTCTTTCAACATTTTATTCTATATATAAGATATATATGAAGTTGATATATTATATATGAAGTAATAATTTAAAATAAAATTATAATTTAAAATAGTTTTTAGATTTAGCAATATTAGATATTTTGATGGTATAGCTTAGATGACAATCACCATAAGAAAAGATAGAAAGTTCAATTCCCTAGAACATAACCATATATAAAAAAAGGAGAACAAAACCATATATAAAAAGAGGAGAAAAAGTAATAAACCCCAAAAAAAAATTAATATACATGAATACATATTAATACATCATATAATAAATATGACAATGATATTTTGCAATAACGATAGTCATTCATACTTATTATCTATAAACATCCAAAAATAAAATTTAAAAAACTTAAACATGCTTTAAAAAACCGACCGACTACAATAAGAGAAGAAGTTGTGTGGAAAGTTAAATGCAGAAGATTTTAAAAAATTAAGTCATTCATACTTATTATCTATAAACATCCAAAAAAAATTAAAACTTAAACATGCTTTAAAAACCGACTACAATAAGAGAAGAAGTTGTCTGGAAAGTTAAATCCAGAAGATTTAAAAAAAATAATAGATTTCATTAAAATGAAATCCTACCATCCACTTATGATTATTAATAATTAAATTAAAACCACAAAAATCATATTCCAAATAAACACTCCCATAAACTTAAAAATCATATTCCAAATAAACACTCCTATAAACTTAATTATTATGGTAGATTATGTTTATTTAAAATATCAAAGCACTCCTATAAACTTAATTATTGTAAATAGTTGTAATCATTTATGTTTATGTGCAATGTCAGATGGAAAACATTTTTCGAATCCACTCCCACGTAACCACATGTCTATAAGGAAGGTGAGTACTAGTAACTTTTTCACGTAAACCTCAACAAAGCTTTTAAAAAACTCGGTTTTTCTGCTGGGTTTGGATTTTAGGATTAGACAAAATGGCTTCATCGTTTTTTTCTCATTATCTTTATAAAATTTCCGTTAACAAACTCATATTTACCTAAATTGAGTTACAAATTGCAATGGAATTAACGATTTTGACTGCAAACTTAAATTATACGATCTATATCTGTGATACATACTATACTACCCAATTCCTTGCACCTAAATCCTACTATTTGAAACGTATTTTCCACATCGATCCGGTAACGATGACACCTGCCTCCTTTCACGTGCTTTGTGCATCGATCTACCAGATTAATCTACTACAACACCGGGGCATGTATTATAAAAGATTCCTGGTTATGAGTGATATCTTCGGCGCAAGATTTTGCCCCTCAGCTTCTCCAAGGCGCAGAACTTTGATCTCTGCTTTTCATCGTCTATTCCATTGGAAGCCTTGCCAATTGATCGTTGTTATTGCGCCTCATCGAACAATCTAGCAATGGATGGCTGCTACTATAATCGACTGTTGATTTTACATGCATTAACTCTGATGGCGGCCCTGTTGACAATACCTTGTCACTGCCGCTGCAACTTTCCTGCAATATTTAACTTTGGGGACTCCACCTCTGATACTGGTGCTATTCACTTTGCCTTGCCTTATAATGAAGCTGCAGAAAATCCTCCCTATGGACAAACCTACTTCGGTTCACCTGCATATCGCTACAGTGATGGACGGCTGTCTATTGATTTCTTGGGTATGTTATTGTTTACAGATTGCATTTTCCTCTTATGCACTGTTGGCTGGAAAGAAAACTTTTTAATATGGTAATGTTGTTCGATTTTGGTATAGCAACGGCGCTGGGCTTGCCATTTCTGAGTCCATATTTGCAGAGTGTGGGCTCTAATTATGGGCATGGAGCGAATTTCGCTGCCTCCGGTGCGACTGCAAATAACGTCAATTCCTTCATTGCTCCAATTTCTCTGCCTGTTCAGATAAATCAGTTCAAGATCTTCAAGCAGCAAGTCTTGGCCACCATCAGTGCGCACGGTAATTTAGGCAGACCCCATCGCTAATATATATAATAGGTTCATGTATATATTTTTTTTATTGTGGGTATATATAATTTTCCTTTTTCTTGGTGCAGGTGCTCAAAGTTATCTTCCAAGTGCAGATGCATTCGAGAAGGGAATTTATATGATAGAAATCGGAGGCAATGACTTCAGCTATGCGTACAAGAACCTTAATTTGAGCCCAAGCCAGCTCACACAGAACGTTCTTCCCAATGTCACCAGGTCTATTTCAGCTGCTGTCCAGGTATTATCTGCCTCAATTTAGCGGACTTACAACTAGCACCGATCCTCTATCGTAACAGTCTGAGTTTGTTATTTTTGTGCGATGTATCCAGGAGCTATACAATGAAGGGGCGAGAACAATTTTAGTAAAGAACGTTGGTCCTCAAGGCTGCCAGCCCTTCTGGCTTTCTCTTGCACCCAATGATTTTGACAAGAACAACTGCTCTATTTCTTTCAACGGTGCAGTCCAATCCTACAACAATCTGCTCAGACAAGGCCTTTCAAACCTGCGAACGCAGCTCAACGGTTCAAACATCGTCTATGTCAATAATTACGACATGGTCTTTGAATTAATGGCTAACCCTTCCACTTATGGTGCGCACTGCAAATTTGATCTATAATTTTTTATAAAGCATTTCATTGTATTCTTTTCCATTTCTAATGCCAATGCGTGCAGGGTTCAAGGAAACCATTAGAGCGTGTTGTGGAGTGGGAGGAAATTATAACTACGATGCCAATATTTGGTGCGGAAGCACGGGGACTATCAATGGCACAACTGTGGAGGCCAAAGCTTGCGCCAATCCGGCGTCGTATATCATTTGGGATGGAGTTCACTGGACCGAACATGCCAACAGACAGCTTACCCAAGCGATTCTCGGAGGCAAATACTTCGAACCTGCGTTCTCCATTGCAAGTCAATGCGACCTCCAACCATTTTGATTACGGTTGATTTCGCTATTTTTAATAAATTAGGAAAATAAATTAACGCCCAAGGCTGTCATTCCGCACTTGTATGGGCAGGGTAACAGTAGAATGTGCGCCCTATTACGACTGTGTTAAATTTTTTGGCTTAAAGCGACGCCGCTGCGAGGTTTCCCTTGAGTTAGAAATGAAATTTGTTTAATGCTGTAACCATTGGTTGTCCCGATTTCCATTCTTTTTTGAATAGTGCGGCATTATTGCGTCACTGATATTGGTGTGAGCCTGTGACATGCATTTCAGTTCAGTTCCTGAACTGAAGTGTAAACGGCAGAAGTTGGGCGTTCCTCAAGCCATGGATCAGGCTTTAAATGTGATGTTGACAAACTATATTGCTCTTTTAAATGTGTCAGAGCACTGCACATGGCAGGCTTCTGAAGGTTGCAGTAGGTATGCTATTTTGATCTTATTATTTCTTACCGGACTTTGGATATACTACCCAATGTTGCTAGCAACGATATAAGACCAGTCTCAATCCTAGTAGTTTATTAACTTTAGAGCAGATCAATTCAATCATCAAAAGGATAGACAAATTTTATAAACTTTTTATCTCCAACCATGAACACCTCATAATATTCTTTGCTCATTTTAATTTAGCGAGTGCAATTAATCATTTTTTACCAATTTTCTTCTAATTTTATGGGTTGGGAAGTGGGAAATTTACTTTTATGCCTAATTTTTTTTAATAACATCTCTCTATCATCATTTTTTAATAAATTATATAAAAAATATTTTAGTGAAACAAATTTTTAACTCTTTTGAATTATATTGAATTATTATATTAATTTTTATAGTATGAGTTTTTAATCTTTAGGATTAGAGTAATTGTTTTTGTTTATGGAAAATTATTAGTTTAACCCATCATTAACAAAAATGGTAATATTTTAAATTAAAAATATTATATATATCTTTTAATATTATAAAAAATATTCTTCAAATATTTTATTGGACTATAATTGGAAATTCATATTGTAGCATTTCTACAATACAATGTCATGCGGATTAAGAGCTTTACTATAGCTTTTAGATACATTTGCAATATTCCTACTATGTTTTCTAGATATTTGTGAGATGATTTTTTAGATATTTCCTCATTGATTTTTTTGCCATAATTTTTTTTATAGAGTTGTAATATTCATGTAGTGATTGAAAATAGTAAATAACATATTGCCAGTATAAATCAATTCTTTGCATAGAAAAAGGAGAGGAGTAAGATGTGAATAAATATACTATAAGTAGGAGTAAAAAAATAAATGTGTAGACTTACTAGTGGTTACTATCTACTAAAATTTATGCAAGTTTTTGGGCTCCAATAGAAAACTAATTTCTCCCCTTTATATATCAATTTACAATTTTTTTAGGAACATGATTTTTAATTTGAATAATAATATCTCAAATACCCTATAACACTACTTTAATTCAAAACTCTTTACATATAAAAATTAACAAACTTCTTTTCATAATACTAGTGTTATCTATGATTTAAATTAAAGCAATATATATATATATATAATATATATATAATATATATATATAAATAAAAATATCAATTTCATAATATTTATTAATTTATAAAATAATATATAATTTCAAAATATCCTTTTTTAATATGATTAAATAATTTTAATTATTATAAATATATATAATTTCAAAATATACTTTTTTAAATATGATTAAATAATTTTTAAGTAATATATTAATTTCATATTGCATGTGTGGTTTAGAATAAAAGGTGATAGCATGAAGTACAACCTCGTATATAAAACTCCAACATGTTAAGGCCTATGGTGACATAGACATAGCCGACTCACAACAAGTGAAACACTTTTTAGTATAAAAATTCTGAGTTTAAACACACACCTTTCAATAAAAATATTTTGAATGTACGTGTATAAAATTTGTTTCAAGTGAGGACAAAAATTATAATCTGTGTTCTCAATCCAAAAATGTGTTTCATAAAAACTATGAGAATGTGATTCACAAAAACTCGTAATATGGGGTACATTCCAGTGCCCATACAGGTATAGAATAACATAAATTTGATGATTACAATGAACTTGATGAGGAGTATTTAAACATTTTTGACTAGCTACTTGCCTAAAATAACTTTGCTTGCACACACTCTAAATTCGATTTTTCCCAAAATATGGCTTAATTCAAACTCACTCGACTTGACTGACTCTCCAAATTTAGCCAACTCTTTCATGCAGGAGTAATTACAATTTCCTAACTCTCCAAATTTAGCCAACTCTTTCATGCAGGAGTAATTACAATTTCTTGACTCTCCAAATTTAGCCAACTCTTTCATGTATGAGTAATTACAATTTCCAACACTCCCCCTTAATTACTACTACATGATTCAACAGAACATGACTCAATTAAGCATGCTAGGCTTGCAATAGAAATTGACTCAATCACCACTCAAACATGCATGTTGGTCTATGTGTCAGTTAGGCTTACAATGACTCATAACTTTTACAATTTCCAAATTTCTTTTCCTCTTCTTCCAAATTTTAGATTCGCGAAATTACTTCATTCTCTATTGCGTGTTCTTATTGTAGGCTCCATATTTCTTTACTTGTTGTTGTTGCAATGTTTTTTTGGCTTGTCATGAATTCAATCACTTATTATGATTCAATCATATTTTATAATAATGACATCTCTCAAAATTAAATGAATATGTTTTGGACGCTCCATTCTCTTACAATAATGAGCAACTAAATCATCCAAATAAGCTTCAATTATATGTTTGATGTCATGGAAAGCATATGACATAATTCATCGAAAGGCAGCCCTAGCATTTTTAAGGCCAAAATGCATTTTCCTATATGAAAACGTACCCCAGGGGCAAATAAACGTCATCTTATGTTGATCTTCACGATGAATTGTTATTTGGTTATATCCAGAAAATCTATCCATGAAAGAAAAAATTTAATTTCCATCACACTCATCAATAATCTAATCTATAAATGGCTTAGTGGGAAAATTGTCTTTTGGCAGGCTTCATTCAAATCCCTGAAATCAGTCATACATGGAATTTTCCTTTCTTTTTGTCCGCAGGGACTGGATTTGAAACCCATTCAGTTGAAGGATTTGGGTAGATGAAACTTGCTTTAAGAAGCTTCTCTACTTCTGCCTTGATAGGCGTAGGTTCCCTACGGTTGACCAGTCGAAGCTTTTGAAGCATGGGATTTGCGTTTTCGTAAGTCTTCATCCTATTTTGAACTATATTAAGATCAATACCAAACATTTCCTCACAAGAACAAGTGAATACATCTCTAAACTCTTTAAAGAGATTGAGATAAATTTTAATCTCTTCAAGGGAAAAAATTAGCTTCAATGAAGATATTCTCAACAGCGTTGGGATTCTTGGAAATTTTCACTAGAATGGTTTCTAAAATATTAACCATTTTACCTTTGGCAAAAATATGTGCTAAAGCCAAAGGGTTTAAAATTTTATGAACACTTCAATGAGAAAGAGGACTAGACAAGTTTGATTCGACTTTATGCAAGTGAGGGAGAAAATAGGACTGATGATGCAAATAATTCCATGGTCTCTCTACACTAGTCATTGCTTCTATATTTTCCTCCTCTTATGGTAAAATGATAGCAAGGAAATCCATAGCCAAAGTGGAATCAATTGTCCAAACCAGTGCCACATCATCATCCACATCCTCTAATGAGGCAAGGATGGGATCAGAATCTACAAAATTAACAATAGATTGATATGTAATTTATGTTGCAGATATAGGATAATCCATTCCACCCACTTTCCCTTCTTCTAATGTGGTTGTAGAAGGGGGAAAGGGCTAAGGATCCGAAAATTAATGAGTTCTAAAAGAACATTATCAAGGGAACATACTTGAGGATGAAATGGCATTAACCTAAGCAACAAAAGGTTGAAGATCAAAAGTACCAATCAATGAGGAATACATTCCAACTCCTAAATTCTCAATAGGTTGCTTGGTATTCTTCACCAATGGGACAGTGGATTCAAAAAATGCATTAGGGTCATTAGGAGAATAGGTTAACTAATCATTCGTAACAATTCTCCCATTATGAGGAAAAAATAGGATACCAAATAAAGATGAGACTATGGAATCCATTTCATAAACCTAGTTCTGACCCAAAAAAATATTATAATCAAGATTAGCATCAATTATCTTTACTTCCACATTAACAACCTTTCCCCATACACAAATTGTTGAGAAATGGAAACAAGAAATTCTAGTTTAATTTGTCCTTGAATTAAACTGTAAATTAAATTAAAATTCTATTCTCATAGCAACTTAAAATTAGTTAATTAAGTTTATTAAACTTACTTAACTTAGGAAATGCGAGTTGGAAGTATTTCTATCATCATGTGTATGTTCTCCCTACTTTGTAGGAGTCCGGTGTGAGTTAATTGTGAGTTGTAAAATAGAAGACTCGGTTTCATGAGTTAGATCAGTTAAATTAGTTCTCAAACTGATTGAGAGAACTAATAGTGAGTTAACAGTCAGCGGTGTCACTGATGAACTCTACCAGTGCTACTCTAATTAAATGAATATTTACTCATCAGAAACTCATGCATGTTGATTTTGAGAAAGATGTAGTTGAGACTAGAGTGCAAGGATAGTGTACTATTTGTTTTAGATTTTTCTGAGTTACACTAATAGTGCATGCATTCAGGAACTGACCCTTGAGGGATTGCACAGTTTTTAGAGGCTTTATTTCCCTTTAAATACAAGCTATCCTTCATAAGAATTACACATTGGAATAGAGGCTTGGAGAGCTTGTGAAGAGGCTAAGGTTTGGCCTTGATCTTCCTTATGAGTTGGAGATTGAATTTGTTGAGTGCTCGGATTGTTCTAGAGAGAACAATCATCGTAATTTCATCTTTATTTTCTGGATTAATACAAAATAGATGGTGGGATTTTGAGTTGTGGCTTCCCCAGATATTTATTGTGTTATGTGACTTTGATTCTCTTCCTCTATTGATTATTTTTTTCTTGATCTTTATGGGCTTTCGCTGTAAAGATTAGAAGTAGATTCTTGTCTCTTGCTTTATCAAATTGCATTATCATGTGAATCTACAAGATTTTCTACATGCTATCATAGCAAGATTGTTTTTTGGGACGAGAGCTTGCAAAGAATATTTGATAATTTCTGTCAAAAATTTTTAGAAAAAACTTTCATATCTGGATTCCTTGGGAAAATATAACCAATTTCAAAAAATAATTGGTCGAATTAGAGTTTGGATGAGGGAGATATCATAGATTGAAAATCAGCTCTCTAGAGGAGATTTCGAAGTTTTGAGTTTCTGGGTTACAGGTTAAAGTCAAATTTGCATACATACTTTAGGATTGGTAGATGGCATTCCATGGGTTGAGAGTTGAGTATCCCTTGGAAGGCAGCTCGAATTTCATAGCTTGGAGGGATAGGATGGAGGTTGTGCTAGAGGAAAATGGCTTGAAGGAATTTGTTGAACAAGAAATTCCTAAGCTAGCAGCTATTGATGCACAAAACATCGTCGAGTGGAAGAAGTGTGTGGCAAAGGAAAGGTGGATAATCCTTGAGGGAGATCAAGATCATATCATCTCGAGTCTCCATGGAAAGGAAACCCCACATGATATGTGGCAAACATTGATAGACTTGTATCAGAATAGCGGTGATCAAAGGAAGTTGGCATTGAAGGAAAGACTTTGTAAAATCAAGATGGAGAAAGGTGAGATGATTCCAAAGTACTTGACCAAGTTCACTCAATGTCGGGATGAACTTGGAAGTGTTGGAATCATGGTTGTCGAGGAGGATATGGTGAGCCTTTCTCTTCTTGGACTCCCAAAGAGTTGGCATAGTTATCATGTCTCTGTCAATGGTCAGGAGAAGCTTCTAGATTGGGAATGATTATGGTTGGATTTGATGGAGGATGAGATCAGGAGGAACACCAAGGATGGCTCTTCATCAAAGACTGATGATGAAGAGAAATGTGTCTTAGCGATTAAGGCAAGGAAGGGGAAAGGTAAATTTTCCCATTCCAAATCAAATTCTTATCATGGAGGTAAGAAGAAGGACATGAAGAAAGTTAAATTCTTTCATTGTCATAAGATGGGACACTTTGCTACAAATTTTCCATTGAAGAAGTCCTTAGGAGGAGCGGTGGGTGATGCTTTGGCCTCCCAATTTGAACTGTACTTTTCCCTCATTGCATGCATGGTGTCTTCAATGATGGGAAGTGTCTGGTACTTAGACAGTGGAGATTCTTTCCACATGACTGGCAACAAATATTTATTCAGTGAGCTGGAGGAGAAAGATCTCAAGATGCATATCGAGATGGGTGATGATGGTAATTATAGTGTTACTGGTGTGGGCACTATTTCTTTTCATAGGGAGCATGTGGCTTCTCTCACCTTGAAGAATGTTATGCATGTACCCAGACTGACGAAGAACTTGGTATTCATTACCATGCTTGAGGATAGAGGCTATGATGTGATCCTTTCGAAATGAAAGGTGTTCCCTCAACACATAACCACGGGTCAAGTAAATAAGATAGGGATTTGAGTTCAGAATCTCTATAAGATAGACATAGAGGATTGTGTTGCTTTGAGTTCAAAAGAAGAAAAGATGTTGAGCTGAGACGTTGATAAGTTGTGGCACAGACGATTGGGCCACCTGCATCATAGGCCTTTGAAGATATTGTAGAAAATCTCTACCAGTCTTCCCAAAGGTATGCTTGAGCAAGTTGATACATGCAAGGGTTGTACTTTGGGAAAATACACTAAGTATTCCTTTGAAGACAAAGAGAGTTGAGAAGAGTCTATTATGGAGGGAGTCCATTCAGATGTGTGTGGACCATTCTCGAAATCATCCATGACCAAACATGGGTATTATGTTATATTTTTTGATGACTATTCTCATAAATGTTGGGTATTTTTTATGTAGAGAAAGGATCAAACTTTCACAAAGTTTTGTGAGTTTAATTAATTGGTAGAGAAAGATTCTAGCAAGAAGGATAAAGCTCTATGGAGTGATAACAATGGTAATATGTCTCCAATGAGTTTAAGAACTTATGTACAATGGAAGGGATTAAACGAGAGTTGATGACACCCCATAACCCTCAAAAGAATGGGGTTTCAGAGAGGAAGAACATGAGCATAGTAGGGGAAGCAACGACGATGTTGCATGATCAGGGCCTAGCACTACACTTGTGGGCTAAGGCATGAAACACAAAAATTTATGTTCAGAACCATAGACCACATTGGATACTTGAGATGAAGGCACCAGAGGAGGCTTATTCTGGTAAAAGGCCAGATGTTGGTCACTTCAAGATTTTTGGGTCGCCGGTTTATTTCCATGTGACCAAAGATGCACAAAAGAAGCTTCAGCCAACAACAAATTTGGGGATCTTTGTGGGGTACACTAATAGACCCCACAACTATCAGGTCTACATGCCAACCAATTGGATGACAGTGGTTCATAGCGATATCAGGTTCGATGTGGAGAAGGCCATGGGAGTATCCCTTGAGAGGTAATTTGAGCTACATGTGGATTAGGAGACTTTAGCTACTAAGGTTGAGGGTCCTCAAATTGATGTGTAACAACCACATGCAAGGGTTCAAAGAGTGGAGACATCCACTCAGGTAGAGTCTTCCAGAGAGGGAAGAAAGCTCACTAGAGAGGCTGACAGATTGTTGGATGATGCACGAGAGAATGTGGGAGCACCTTCTTCTCAGCGCAGACAGAGGAGGTCATTAGAGAGGTACACTGGATACATGGCACTTATGATGGATGTGTTATGATAGAGGAATCTTCTTTTCAGGAAGCAGTGCAACAACCATTTTTGTTTGATGCAATGGTGGAGGAGTATGACTCCTTAGTCCAAAACATTTTTGGGATGTGGTCCTAAGACCAGAGCACAAGTCAGTTGTGAGCTCCCATTGGCTTTACAAGGCAAAGCAAGCTATCGATGGTAGTGTGAAAAAGCATAAGGTTAGATTTGTGGCCCATCACTTTTCATAGTTAGAGGGGATTGACTATGATGAGACCTTTGCTCCTGTTGCAAGGTACTCATCAATCAAATCTATTTTGGCACTATCAGCATAGATGGGTTGGAAGAACCATCATATGAATGTGAAGACTACCTTCCTCAATGGCATGATTGAGAAAGAGTTGTACATAGAGCAACCCAAAGGTTTTGAAACCTTGGACATGAGTCACATGTATGCCGAATCAAGAGAGTTGTATGCGCTGATGAAAGCACCCCATGCTTGGTACACCAGGATAGATAGCTACTTCAATGGGTAGGGCTTCACGAAGAGTGAAGCAGATGCAAACTTGTAGCACATAGTGGTGGAAGGTAACCTATTGATAATTATTCTTTATGTATATGATCTTATACTAATAGGTGATGAGAATCTCATCAAATATTGTGACGGGGAACTTGCAAGAGATTTTAAGATGAAGGACATGGGGCTCATGCATTACTTTCTTGGCATGGAGGTATGGCAGGGAGATGGGGAGTTGTTTGTATCTCAGGGCAATTATGCAACCAAGATACTCAGGAGATTTCACATGGAGAGTAGTAAACCCATGGAGACTCCTCTAACTAGTAACTAGAGGAATGAGGATGATACTTTAGGGGAAGTAGTGGAAGCTACTATTTACAAGCAGCTTCTGGGTTCACTCATGTACTTGGTGAACACACAACCAGATATGTGTTATGAAGTTAACCAGCTTAGTCAAGTGATGGTTAGGCCTACCAAGCTGTATTGGAAGACAACAAAGCATGTATTAAGATACCTCAAAGGCACTACTCAGTTTGGGTTATGGTACAGGAAAAAAGAGGGAGTGAAGATTCAGGGCTTCACCAATGCAGATTGGGCAGGGAGTCCATCTGACAGGAAGAACACATCAGGAGCGATCTTTAGTATTGGGTCAGTGGCAATTTCTTGGTACAGCAAGAAACAAAGATCAACTGCACTCAGTTCAGCAAAGGCAGAGTACGTGGCTAGAAATTCAACAGCATATGAGGCTATCTAGATGAGGAAGATCCTAGTTGGTTTGTTTGGTAATGTTAGGGTCCCACCCTAACCCCCTTATCTATGTAATGGGACCACGTCATAGTTAAGAGTCAATAAAGCCCATATTAATAATTGTAAGTGGTTAATTCGTAATTAATAAAGGAACCACAGTTAGTTGCAAATGGGCCGACGGTAATTAGTAATAACGGTATTAGAACCGTGG
>APFE030152685.1:242600-256473 GCA_000404065.3 Pinus taeda
TGAATAATAAAGTCTTCGCTATTCTGTGCTCTGGATATATTTTCTTCGCATATTCTGTGTTATCGGTCTCTTTTCTTCGCATATTTTGTATTTGGGTATCATTTGCAGGTTAGGAAGCATAACAGGTAAGCAGATGGATCCAACAATGATTTATGGTGATAATAATAGTTGTATCAACCTCTCTAAAATCCAAGCTTTCATGATCAGTCCAAGCATATTGTTATCTGGTATCATCATCTGAGAGATTGTGTATTGAGGCGTATCATGTTGTTAGATTACATTCCCACATAGGAGAAAGATGTTGACATCTTGACAAAGGCATTGTCAAGATATAAATTCAAGTTTCACAGATACAAGATTGAGGCAGGTGATAACCCCTTTCTTGTTGAGAGGGAGTGTTGAGAAATGGAAACAAGAAATTCCACTTTAATTTGTCCTTGAATTAAATTGTATATTAAATTCAAATTCTATTCTCATAGAAACCTAAAATTAGTTAATTAAGTTTATTAAACTTACTTAACTTAGGAAATTCGAGTTGGAAGTATTTATGCCGTCATGTGTATGTTCTCCCTACTTTGTAGTAGTGCAGTGTGAGTTAAGTGTGAGTTGTAAAATAGAAGACTCGATTTCATGAGTTAGTTCCGTTAAATTAATTCTCAAACTGATTGAGAGAACTAATAGTGAGTTAACAGTCAGTGGTGTCACTAATGAACTCCACCAGTGCTACTCTAGTTAACTGAATATTTACGCATGAGAAACTCATGCATATCGATTCTGAGAAAGACCCAGTTGAGACTAGAGTGTAGGGACAGTGTACTATTTGTTTTAGATTTTTCTGAGTTGCACTGAGAATGCATGCATTTAGGAACCGACCCTTTAGGGATTGCGCAATTTTCAGAGGCTTTATTTCCCTTTAAACACAAGCTATCCTTCGTAGGAATTACACTTTGGAATAGAGACTTGGAGAGCTTGTGAAGAGGCTAAGATTTAGCTTTGAGATTTCTTATCATTTGGAGATTGAATTTGTTGAGTGTTGGGATTGTTCTAGAGAGAACAAGCATTGTAATTTCATCTTTATTTTTTGGATTAATACAAATCAGATAGTGGGTTTTTGAGTTGTGGCTTTCCCTAGATATTTATTGTGTTATGTGCCTTTGATTCTCTTCCTCTATTGATTATTGTTTTCTCGATGTTTATGGGCTTCTGCTGTAAGGAGTAGAAGTAGATTTTTTTCCTCTTGCTTTAGAAAATTGCATTAGCTTGTTAATCTATAGGATTTTCTACACAAATAGGGAAGGTAGGGAGAATCCCATGAGGCCTATGAGAATTAACATTGAATGTGGTTAAGAGAGTAGGAGAGGGAACAAATTTAGGAGGCCTGATATCTTTCCAACATGACATAGACATGACACATGCGAAAGCCCCTTCATCAACTATGGTTTGAAAATGGTCTTCTTACGATACATAGATTTAATTTTAAATTCCATATGATGAAGAAGACACATTTTAACATTTTACATATCAAATGTAATCACGAGAGAATATTTCGTGTCAACTTCTCTGATCACAGTGAGAAAAGAAAGCTTTTGTGCAGGACACAAATGGAGTACCTCTAACACTGACATAGCAAAGGGGATCTAAGCTAAATCTTCAACAATGTAATATTCCTAAGCAACCTCAGCATTTGGATTATAAGTTGATCATTTTGAGGAGCATTTCTTCATCGAATGTATAGGTTCATTTGTGGGCCTCTCTATATGAAGATATTCTTAAGTATCATAAGTACTTTTAGCCTTAGAAGGTTCTAACTCTCTGTAATCATGAGCTCTAGTTGAAATATCAACATGAGACTTAACCATATACACATTCGATGCATATTCCCCTCCCTGGTTTCCCCCAATAGGGGCTCTGGTATGTGTCAATAAGTAATTGTTTCCCTTGGGGAAAACGGTTAGTAATCGCAGCCTGGGAACCAGAAGAACCTTGCTGGGCTAACAAGCACTAAGCATCTTGAATCTCAAGGAAAATATGAGTAATATGATCCCCACTACATAACATGCATGGGAATGTACATTATTTTTAGACTCCTTCTTTCCCTCACTAGTGTCCTTACTGGGTTTATTCACATTCCCCTTCCCTCCCTTATATTTATTCTTCCCATGCCCTTTCTCCTTCCCATAATATTGTTGATTTACTTTGGGATCCGAGGACTAAACAACATTAACCGCAAAGGTTGAGAAGAAGGAGACATTGATGATGTAGTATGTGCCACAAAGGCATATTGTAATGACAATCGTTATAATTGATTTAACAAACTAGTCGTATTACTATTGATCGATCCTACAACTTTGTCAGCATGGGGGATGGTTTCAGTTTGGCAAGATCAATTTTTGATCTAGGAGCATCACGAAATATCTTATAAAGGACTCCAAACTGGGAATAAATAATCTCTAATTGTTGGGCTCTAAAGATACCATGTTCTTATGTGAACACTCCTGAAAGTGACACATCATTAGATATATCTGGCTATAATGATTTCAAAAACCATTCTAGAAGAAATTCATGAGGGATATTAGCTTTAATCAATCTCTTCATTCTGTGCCACTCTTTAATGTGGTGAGAAACATGGGTGGCCTTGTCCTGCTCAAAATTCGCTAGAAGTTCAGTTTTGGCATCATAACATATAGACATCTTATAATGTTTAAGAAACATTGTAGCCAACTTACCAAACGTAGAAAATGACCCACCCTTTAAGTTCATATATATTTTTTCCACATTTCCAGTTAAGGTGTGTTGAAAGATTCTTAACCTAATTGAATCATCAATCAAGGAGTTTGATGAGCACCATAAGTGGAAATTGGTTACATGGTCTTTTGGATCCTCACTAGACTTCCCTTCAAATTTTGGTATATCAGACGCAAGTTTAATAGGGACCGGAGGCAAATCTGGGTTGTAATCGATCAAATCATTAGTCAATTTTGAAAGATCTCAAAAATTAAGAGTTATCAAGAATGATAAGTGCAAAGAGATAGTATAATCCCAAGCTCCAAGGGTGGAATTCCCAACATTAAAAAAAGATTATCCTAGATTTTGAGAGGCATTGGGTTACTAATGATTACTCGTAGAAGTAACTAAACTATAAGGAAAAAAATGTAGTCCAGGGGTATACAGAGGGTATCCACCCCCTACCACAAGACTACTAGTCATAGGAAAACGTCTTCCCTATAGAACATTATATGAAGGGGAGAGCCCATAATAAGGATACCAAGCACTAGCTAAAGGAGGAAAAACCTATGAAGTATTGGCAGTATGGAAGGGCATACTCCCCTACTAACCAAATAAATGAGAGATATTTCTAGACTCAAAACCACTAATAGAAGGATATACTAAGCCCTAGCTCACTTGAAACTGATTAATGTTTTGATCATGTCTATAGAAATGCATTGATCATACTTTCAACGATGGATTGGACGGAGCAAGATGTCCACTTCCAAATGAAAAACCTTCTAAATATGTTGAAACACTAGCCATTGAAGTCAGAGATACAGAAGTGGCAGAAGGTAAGGTTGATAAGACTGAGGAAATCTCTCTAGATGGCATTCCAAAAGGATAAGCATCAGTGAAAGGAGTAGAAGGTTGCATGCCCCCACTCGGACCCGAGATGGAGGTAGAGCCAACAGCTATCGTACTAGGTGTAATAGTAGAGATAGCAATAGTACCTCCTCCTATAGCTAAAGAAGGATTATGTACATTGGTCTTATCAACGACCATACTTGTGCCACTAACATTAGCCATTAATAAGCAAGAACTTGAGTGAATAGGGCTAGCCAGCCTATGAGTCGAAGTACCCATGTACGATACACCATAAGGAAGATGAGAAGGAATAGGTTCCATAGGAGTTGTAGGGGACTAAAAAATGTCTTCAATTTCTACCTCTTCTTTCGATTGGAAGAGTACTCTAGCGAGAACTGGAGTGTTTTCCCCTGATTATGGACTAGACTAGGTTCACCCTATGAAATAAGATACCTCAATGAAGGATTTATACCCATTGTGTTAGATGGCACTAGTTTAAAAGAACCAACAAAATGAATTGTACGCCTTCTAGGTGAAGGCTCGACACTCATAGGTGAAAGCCCACAAAGCCTTCTAGACTGACAAACAAACACCTATATATATATAAAGAAAAATTAAAAACTCAAATCACCGATGGGAAACTTGAAGCAGAGAGCATCTCTAAAAAATTCCTAAATATACAACAAAGCGAACAAATTCTAAGTATTTCCGCTCTGAGTGATTACAACCGTACACCAAAATACAAGAAAGTCAAGATAAGGACCTCTCGAAGGTATTTTGGGATAATGAGGGCCCAAGCCTACCAGTGAAGGTATTAGAAGTAGATATGTTGACCTCCAAACAATATCATTTGTTGGTGCAAGTACCTAAGCTTTGAAAGGGCACCCTCCAGAAGCACTATGAAAGTGATGTAACATTTTCCTCAAGTAACATGGGCATGCCCCACCATAGTCACTTGTCTAGTCCCTAGGAAAGGAAACTATGGTGACCAGCTCATGATCAGAAGTTGGGAAAAACAGTCGTGGGCACATGATCCAACAAGTTGGAGAGTGGGTATCTCTCTTTCCTTGCCTTCATATGTCCTCATGCTTGACGCATGTGTTAGAGGAGCCTTCTAAGACAGCTTAATGAAATTGGATTTCCACTCATTAATAAACTTCTATGCTTTCATTTTAAGTGGCCTTAAAGAGTTTACTCTCCACACACATGTTCCAAGGCCCTAATTTCCTTAGACTAGTTGATGTTTCTATGAAAAAAAGAAAAATTCGAGTTCATTTTAATTTTAAGCGCTCATTGTAGTTGGTTCTTATTTAAGATAGGAGAAATAGAAGTGCAACTGATGATGTTCTAACCCAAAAGAAATCAGTAGAAAACTTAGGCCACATAAGAATGCAACACTTCTTTTTATTCAATGAAAGAGATTTCTACAAGGGTTCTACAAGAAACCTAATAAAGAAAAAAAAACTCTTTTTCTTTTTCGATTAAGCACTCACACATTCAAAACCTAACAAAAAGGACTAAATGATGTCTAAAATGCATCTAAATTAATGCACACTATCATGTAAATGAAAGATTCAAAGAAAGGATTAAATATCAAAAAATGTGATCACAAAAGTGAAGGTCAATTCAACAAGCAAAGAGAAGAAAATCCCCAAAAGAGAAAACACTCAAAGAAAAAATACTCTTCACCTTATAACAAGACTTCACACATTTGCCAAAAACTCAAAAGACTACAAAGCCAAACGAAAAAGAAAAGAAACTCAAAGATAATGTTTTTGTTTTTCTTTTAAAGACTTAGAGAACTAAAAAATTCATAAAGGGAAAATAATCAAAGGATCTCAAGACCAAAAGCATGAAAAAGACTCAAATCCAACTAGTCACAAATGATCACAAAGATAAAAGACTAGTGAAAATGAGAGACTTAATCACTGCAAGGATTTGGCCAGAAAGATACAAAAGACTATGAAAATTAGAAAGACTCCAAATAAATGAAATATATCATTCATCCTAGAATCATAGAACCCTTTCAAAAACAATAAAGAGAAAGAAAAAGGACGCCAACTTCTAGGTCACAAAAGAAGAAAATCAAATATTGTGTTATCAACAAAATTTTAAAAGCAACAAGACCTATTACAGAGCCAGAGAACAACCAGATACCTCACGAAGAAGATTTGGAACCCAACTTCAAACACAAAAATCTTCAACATATGCAAACCATAGGTTGACATAGGAATTTCCCAAACAATATGAAAGACACCAACAAAAGCAAATATCAAGGTGATTCGTGGCTTCATAAACATCAAGAAATCATAAACAATTTTGGTCAAGACCTCATAGAAAGCTAGAAATGAAAAAAAAAAAAAAAAAAATTCAAATATGCATGTGGTTGTTTAAATATAGTTATGCATGCATACACAACTACATATGAAGAAATTCACATATACACAAGTTTCTTTGGAAGAAATTGCGTATCTATGTGACTATCTATAAGAAAAAACACGTATAACTGGAAAAATGAGGATAAAATAAAAAGAAAGCCCAGATATGAAAGATCAATCTAGATGACCATATTACTTAAGACTCAAGAAGGCTATAAACAACCAAGAAACAATAAACTAAATCTAGATCAAAGAAAAACAACCCTTCTAGGAAATATTGATGATATTCCCTAGTAGAGTTTCCAATTCTATTGCGAGGAAAAGTTCCCTAAGGCAAGGGTTGAAAGCCTCAACAGAGCAGAGTAAGATAATCAAGCATGCCAAACATTTGAATTATCAAACTCGGATTTGGATACATACACCAAAGTCCTACATTTGAAGATGTTCCTGTAGGGTCTAAACCCTATGCTTCCTCCAAGATGTGCATATTTTCAAATCAATCACATAAGAATATACATAATAGATAATTCAATGTGAATACATAAGAATATGTTTGATCATCATATATAAACATTTAGGCTATCATTCATAAGATCACAACATATATAGGGAACAATACATGGGCTTCTTTATTGATTAACAACACTAAGTACAAGATAGATAAAACTTGATCTAAGCCAAAGGCATTGGCAAAGCCTTCCTCTAAATTCATCCAGCCCAAGCCATGAAGACAACCTCTCTAATAGGTGGAAGAAGATGTTAGATAAGGATGTTGAGCATCTTTCCAAAGGAAACCAAAGTTTCCTAGAGACTCAGAGTCTAGAAGGCACGAGAAAAGTAGATTTGAGATGGGAGAGATCGAGTATAATATCGATATCCTTCTTGTCTTTTTGTAATTAGGCCTACCCGAGGGGTGTATATATACCACCTCAAATTGGTTATTTCAGTTAGGCCACTAGCTCTTGTAGGTGGGATCTCAGTAAACCCCGTAAACCATGCCAAAAAAATAGCATTATATTTTATTTTTTCATATTTTAAAATGGATATGTAGGTATAGTATTATGGGACCCACGTATGTATGCATTTTTGTATGGAAAAGTTGCACATGGATTTTGAAATATTGTTTTTAGTATAAATTCAAGTATGCATGGGAAAAGGAAATGCCCAAGGCCATAAAAGAGTGTCAGACCTATAGGAGTGATACATGATGCTATAACACTCTACCTACAGAGGAAAAATGATGGAGAACATGTTAAGTGTGACCAATAGACAACACAATGATGCAGGCAACACAATGATGCAAAACTTGTTCAACAAATTTAGTGCAACACAATAACGCAAAACTTGTTCAAGTATAAATTTAGTGTCGAACCTATTCAAGTATCAATTTAGTGCCATACCTTCAAGGTGAATTTACCATAACCTTACCAAAAAAACAATGGAAAATGCATCAATTTTATGTGCTTTAATTTCCTGTGCTTTAAATGCATCCATTTTATATGCTTTATTTGTGTCCATTTTCTGTTGGATATGATACTAATGATATTAAATAGGAATAGGAGAAGGCTCAAGAGGAAACAATTCATCCACCATTTTTTATGCAATAATTCTTTGAAAATTTTAATATGTTTTATGATAATATTGAATTTGATGGAGATTGATATATTTTTTCCATTTCAATCGGCCTTGTCACTTCAACATCGAGAACCTAATGCATATTGTTGCAAGGTATCCTTATATAGATTGCAGATTCAATATTGCAACATTTTTATATAAATTACAAATTATGTATATCAAAATGCTAAAAAAATTATATAACTCCATAAATCTGCAATCCAAATAAAATTAAAAATAAAAATAAGATGAAATAACTAAATTATCTTACAGCCAAAATTGTTATAGTTTTTGTATGCCTGTTTGGAATGGGGTAATTTGTAACTTGAGTTGGGTTGTTTTTAGCAAAATTATGAGGACACATTTATCCCTCTGGAAATGAAATGGCCATTCCTTTTAAGCTTCCCAATTGGATGTTTTGGTATGTGCTTTTGTTTAAGTAGCTAGGCAATATTATGGAAAAAAATTTCCATATCTCCTTTCTTGAAGTTCTTACATACACCATCGCTCATCATGAACCTAATTCTTTTTTTTCTAGGCCTGACTGCTCTTATTATAATATTCATAATGTATTAATTAAAATGCACTTTTTATTTTTAGGCGGAAAAAAAAGGAATACTATCATCGTGTGAGAGTAAATTTCTTTTTTGCACCATGGACTTTTTACATGTTTTTGAGTATCAAGGTACCTCACACCAAAGCCAAAACCATTAACATGCCTTTGTGGTTCATCTTCATTGCACCTGTATTTATGTTGGAGTTATAAATATATAGACAATGGCTTTCTAAAGGAAATATAATGTTCTCCAAAGTGGCTAATCCTTCATTGCATCTATCAATTGTTGGGAACTTTGTAAGGGTACTATTGGCAGCACAAGTGAAGTGGAAAGAGCCAACAAAGTCTTTCTTGGTAGTTGGGTTTGGACATTATATTGTGTTATTTGTCACTCTTTATCAAATACTGCCAAAAAATGAAATTTATCAAAGACTACCAACCAACGAAGCTCTTGCTTAGGAGCTACATCCTGACTTATTTCCTTTCATTATCGCTCCTTGCATTGACATCACCTTTGGTCATTTTGACATTGTTTCTTATATCCATTCAGGTAATTAGTAGAAAGACTCAAAAGACCTAGATCTATAAAGTTTGGAATAAAACTTAGAATCTCTCCCACCAAATTGCAGGAAGTTTGGTAGAGATAATTGATTTTTATCAAATACATAGGCTTTTGAGGTATTTTTCCTAGGTGGAAGGTATTATTTCCCAAGCTTAGAGAGGTCAATTCTAGTAAATTTCCTATGTAGGGAATGAACTTGTGAAGTTGTTGGTGGTCAAATCTAGAATTTTTAGGGGTTTAAATGGAGAGAAATCTAGTAAAGTACTAGAGGGAGAATTATTGGAAAGATTCAGGTACTCTAGTGTGCTAGAATTCATGAGGGTTCATGAAAGATTCCCCTAAAGGTAATTCATAATTAGTTGAAGTTTGTTCAAATTTATCTAATAACATATATTAGAGGGAACAATGATTTCCAACCCCTTCGATACATTTTACTGGTTCGCTGCAACTCCCGCGCACACCCTTGACCTCCTAGTGATTTGATTGCGGCGGCCTGGGCCATGGCCCCTTTATCGGACCCTCTAGTTCCCCCTTCAGAAGGGATGGATCCTCAAACCACATTCTTTGCCTTGGTTAAATCGCTGCCTCCGCAACGCCCCAGGCCTACCCTCTCAAAATTTGTGAAGAAGTTGGATGGGCTCCAAGAGGTTCAGTTACCCCCAGTCTTGCCCCGCATGGCCGCTTTGTCCCTAGCTGAAAAAGGCCTCATAGGTCAACTCTTAGGTCTCTGGCCTTCTCCTAGAACCATTCAAAGATGGGTGGAGAGAAATTGGACTGATAAAATTCAAGGGAAGATTTCCATTAGGTTTTGCGGGAAAGGATATTTCACATTCCACTTCGAATCTAAATAGGACAAGGATTTAATTGTCAAAAATGGACCCTACTTCATGGACTCTAGGGGCCTGTACCTCAACAAAAGGACTCCAGATTTTGACCCTGAACTGGATGTCCCTAGTGCTGTTCCAGTTTTGGTTCATCTTCCCCATCCACTATTGGTGAGACGAATCTGTGCGTGCCATTGGGAATGTAGTTGGAAAATACATCGACCGTAGTGAACCAAAAGAGAACATGCAGGCCTGTGCGAGGATTTGCGTCGAAGTTGACCTTGGCAAAGGACTCCCCGAAGCAATAAAACTGAAGGTGGACGAGTGGAGCCATATTCAGCAGCTCGATTACGAGCAGATCCTCTTCAAATGTAAGGTATGTCACGAATACGGCCATTTTGCCAATCGATGTGCTAAACTTGTGGATGTAGAGAGCAGTGATCAAGAAGGCCAATGGGAACTTGTCAAAAAGAAGAAGTTTGCCCCGGCATCCAAAGCTCCTCTGGAATCTGACCCTCCTATTCCTTCTGCTCCCCGTCCTTCCTCATCATCCCCTCTCGCTTCCTCCCATCCCCCTCCTGATCTGCCCCTCCCCTCCTCTTCTAACCCTTTCTTTGTCTTATCATCCCTAGATCCTCCCCCCGAGGATCCTTCTCTGGCCCCCTCTCTTCCCTCTGATCCTTCAGATCCTTCCCCCCTCCTAATCACCCATTCGCAGGCTTCCCTCGATCCCCCCCTTCCTAGTCTCAGAAGAAGCGTTTCCAAAGACCATGGTTCCTCCTGCAACTCTTTCAAGAAATCAGGTCCTGGTAGAAAATCTGCCAAGCAGCATAAAGATGAGAACGCTCAGAAAGACATAGCCATCGGCACTCAAACCCCTATAGAAGCTTTCATCCTGGGGCAACACGAGAAGGAGGCATCCCAAGAGAGGCGAGCACCTCTCCGTAAGCCAAACATCCAATGATGAAAATTCTATCTTGGAACAGTAGGGGTTTAGGGAATCCCTCCAAAGTTTTATCCCTCAGAGAACTTATACATAGTGAAAAGCCAGAAATTATTTTGATTCACGAGACAAAACTGTTAAGAAATTTATCCAAGAACACAAATTAATTATGGAGAATTACTGAGAGGAACAAATATAAAAAATAACCAACAATAACCATAAACACATGAACACACATGTTTATCTGGGAAAACCCCAAATCTGGGGAAAAACCGATCATAATGAAATTTCATTATCCTTGGCCACAACCCTGGCCAATCCGGCCAAGTGAGCCTTCACCGCTCACCTCCAGGACTTTTCATTACAATGAAGTCCTTCTAGCCTTTTATAGGCTCCATTACATATAATACCATGGGTAGAATACCATGGGTGCACAATACTGTGTGTCCCAAAACCATCACCGTTTAACTTGGTCAACTTTTGACTCTATCCTGAGTCAAGTTTACCTAACAATTCCCCCCTTAAACTTGACTTGGGGTTCCTTGACTAACTCCAACCGAACCTGCTAAGTGAGACAATCCTGCTCACTCTAGCTCTTACCCCACTCAGAGTTTTTACCTGGGGTATTGTTAACCCAACATCCCCCCTATCACCTAGGTCTAACCTAGACTTTACCAGTGATTACCGAGGGGTACACATGCCTTACTAGGTCTTACAGTAGTATGCCCATTTATATGCAATAATTTTGACTTCATTAATTATTTTTTTGTTTATTGCTCCTGTGATTTTGATCCATCCTCTCTCAACAAGGGACGGGTTCGATTCTTGATCCCATCAGATCTTCTCATCCCATGAGTCCCACGCACGATAACCAAGTTTCTTTGCGTGGTTCCTTAATTTTGTTTTCGATGCTTCTCGTCCTTCATTTCATGCGAAAAGAGTTATTTTTGCTGACAAAACTAACCTCCCTAGGAGTCTAAGACTCTCTAGTGACAAACAAGACAATTAAGAGCAATCCTTCTCTAAACATGCATTATCATATGAGAAACCAAGTGTTTTTCGATCCTACCTAAAGTCCAACGTTGTTGTAGTAGTCTAGCCTCGTCGATCCAGATGAGCTCCTCCTTCACTTTGAAACCTGCATACACTAACAATCAAACGATTACATAACACCTGAATATTCCATAAAACAAAGCATATTCAACATATAGACCAAGGAGTATATGAAACAATTCATTAACAACAAATCATTGAGAAGAATGGACTTATTTGTATTAAGGAAACAAAAAAGAAACCATTACAACCTGAGCCTTGGTGTTGTGCAAGTTCCTCCCAGGGTCCAGCAAGAGTTTCCCTCTACTTTGACAAGCTCACCCACTTCCAAATGAAACAAGAAAGGATGGTAATCTCTCCTCACAAGCTTCTACAAGGAAGTCCTAATTCCAGCAGCACCTACCCTTTGGAATGTTCAGCTTTCAACCTCCCCTCCTTTGGCCCAATGCCTGTATTTATAGTGTTCTAGAGGAAGTTATTCAGGTCCAACATCAATGGGATACTCCCTCTTTTGGATGGGGTAGCTCCTCTCTTGATGGGATAAGTTCCTCTATCATAGGGATGCATGAACCATCTGGAGGCGCTCAATACACGTAAAACACTCTTCTAGAAAGCTCTAGAAGTGACCACAAGTAACTTTTTTAAGATGAAACTCACGCCTTTTTACCTTTACAGGAGTATGCACCCATCCCTTGACTTACAGAGCGTACAAGTATGCAGGTACAATGAGCTTGGGATGCGTACCCGCAGGCAAGGTAGAGAGAACCTGCGTACCCAGAGATAAACATGATTTTTAATGACTTTCTCTCTTTCTTGAAGTTTGACATGGAGAGCAGAGGTATTGGGCTTGATAAGGAGGATAATATGACTATTGATGGAGCCATATTAACTGCAGATAGTCATGGTGACAAATTTTAGTGTAACAGATTGCCCCCTAAAGTGTGAAGCTTGTAATAGATAAGGGTTTTATATCATCTAGGAAGGGTGAAGTACTTTATCATTTTGAGGATTATCTCGTGGAAAGCCTGGTCAGAACCTGCAATTTTCAACACAAAATACATGTATAAGATTATATCATCGCTGAGGTAGGCATTCCCATACTCAGATCAAAAAACTTTAACTATCAGACTAACTACTCTGATACAGGAATGATTTCATAATACATCATAATCATAGACTCGCGTAGACACAGCATGGACGCAGCCATCTTTTTATAATTGGTCTACAACATAATGAATACAAAACTCCTCGCAGCCTGGATGGTGGAAACTAGATCCAGGGTCTTCATCTCTACTTCCCGAATCGGTACGATTCTAGCCATGCGAATAAATGAGTCGATGTCAAACATGGTAGAAACCATTTGATTACCAGTCAATGATGTAAACTGTTAACAAGCGTGAGAGAGACCACCAGTAATGTCAATGGTTTTGAAAGTACCCAGCACAATCCATGAGATGTGAATGAATGAGTCGATGTCGAACATTTCATGGAATCCTTCGATCGCAAGTCAATGATGAAAACTGACGTCGAAGGCGAGAAACCTGCCATTGATGCATGCAAACTCCAAGGTACCGATGATTTCTAAGTCAACTCTCTAGATAATGTGCTGATGTCGATAGAAACTGACTCGTTGCAGGCAAGCCCACAACACGAAATCATAGTTCAAGTTGAAAAAATGTTGCTACAAGGACTGACTCAAGGATGACACAATGGATGATAGGTATTTTGCGGTTGAATGTTTTGTTTACAGACCTCTTGAACACATAATGACATAACAGATGGTTTGGTGATGAATGACTCAAAGTCGACTCCCATAACCCGGCTAAAGAATGTCAATGATTTGGTCAACTGTGAGGCAAGGGATTTCCCAACCCAGGTGAATAAGTGTCGTGTTCAAGAGTGGTAGTAACGTTTTTTTTTTGAGACAAAAGGATATCAAATAGGCTCATTCTTCTCATTTTCCCCCACCATTTCTGGCAAGTACCTCTTTATTTTTTACAAGCTTGAGGAGGATAACATATGCTTGTTTGTAAGCTCATCCTTCGGATGAGTCCAACTTAGTTTTGATTCGAAACCTAAGAAGGAGTGGTCCGTTCCTGTTTGTAATAGAACAGGTCCTTTATTGTGAAATTTTAACTAGTCCAGTATAGGAGAAACTTGGCGATTTTCAATTTTAGAGAGTCTGAAAAACTTAAGAAGACTCTAGATTAGACTTTTTCGTAAATTTGTGTCTACTAAGCCCGAAAAAGTATAAAATAATACCTAGGAGAACCGCTTGATCTTGCGACCAAGGAGTACTTTCATGATTAGTGTCTTTGACCTGAAAAGTAAAAAGCGATCAAGGACAAGTCGTTTTATTTCCAGTATCGA